>JAJMBU010000061.1:0-77606 GCA_030565405.1 Ogataea paraovalis | reverse complement strand
GGGAGAATATGGTGGAGAGTAAAGGAACTTGCGGTGGAAGTGAGGATGCAGCCGGGAAATACAAACAGGTGGTAAAACAGGGGGGGAGAGAGAAAGAGGATAATTAACCGAAAAGAATGCTTGTCAGGAATGCCACAGGAGAACAAAAAAGCAAAAGCAAAGCAAAAGCAAAAGCAAAAACACAACGAATCCAAAAAATAAAATGCAACTTAGAAAGTGAATGATCTCAAAGAAGAGCATATGGTAACAAGCTAACAAATTGGAAAAACGGAAGCTCAAGTTGACCGCAGCAGCTAAAAAAAGCACCAAATAATTTTTTAGATTTCAGAAGCCGGTAGATTTTTTTTTGATTTGTGTGTGTATTTATTTGTTTATTTATTTATTTACTCTTGTGTTTTAGGGGGTGGTTATTACTATTTGTATATACTGACAGTAGTATATATATATATATATAATATACATTAATTGTAGAGATCAGTGGGTAGATAGATAGATAGATAGATAGATAGATAGATCATTCTTGGTATAACAGATCGATCGTTTCGTTTTCTCTTAGTGTTTTAATTTTTTCTTTGTTGCGGGCCGAATTTTTTTGCTTTTGCTTTTGCTTTTGCTTTCAGTTTTTGTATTTGTATTTGTGCACGACCAGTAGTAGTGGTTTCTGGTTGTTGCTGGACGTGTTTTCATGTTCATTTTTGTTTCCATTTTATTTTCTGCTTTTCTCTCTTCCTTCCTTCCTTCCTTCCTTCCTTCCTTCTTTTGCTCGGTGTCCACTCACAACCGTCGCTTCTACTCATGTATACCGTAGTCTAGGCTTGATGGTTGGTATCGTGCAGCGTGCTGGTGATGGTGGTACTACTAGTACTAGTACTAGTACCGTACCCCATCACCTGCTGCTTCGTTTATTAACGAGTGGCAGAACAAATCCCCCCTTTTAATTTTTCTCTCGGGCGAGAGTGTATCTCCGGTTGATGAGCCTTGCGTTGAATCTTTCGGTCATGTTCTCTCGAACATATATTGTATGTATATTATTTATATAATTATCTATTTATCTATTTATATTTGTACCGTTTGGACGATGGACCGTATAATGCATCGAACGCATTGATTTGATCGTTATTGTCGTTGCTGTTATTGCTGTTATTGCTGTTACTATGATCATCATCGTCCCCTTGTTCCCCTTGTTCCCCTTCATTATTCTTCGTCTCTCGTACCATCTCGCCACACCTCTCGATAATACATCGGGAAGTCGGCACATCCTCGCGGTCAACCTCTATACGTTCACTGAACTTCACCAAGTTGGTCAATGCCAAAGTGGTTGCAGAAGAAGAAGAAGATAATGAAGGCACATCTATCTCTCCAATCACCATGTACTGACACAAGTCAACTTCATCAACGTAGTTTGATAAATCCTGCAGGGTGATGAAAAATTCCAAACTCGATTCGACAAATTCCAATTTTCCCAATCCTGGATGGTTCACAAGGCACAGTAAACCTTTCCTCCTGTACTGTGGTCTCCTCCTCCCGTTACCATCGTGTACTTTAACCCTCTGCTGGAATTTCTCATATTCGACTGGATCAACAATCAGTTGATCACTCACCCCGTCCAAAGATTCGTACCTTTGTAGTATCGTCTTTCTCGACCTTTTGGTAAGTTTACCACACTGTATTATGAATTCAGGTGCAACAACCCTGGTTATTTCGGTCTTCTTGTAACTTAGTCTATCAACTTTGTTTGATCCTTTACAAAAACCAAGAAAGTTGTCCGTTGTCTTTGGGTACCTGTGAGAGTAGAGTCTGAAAGGCACAATAACCGTGCTTGAATGATGGTCAGGACCAGATCTGAATTGGAAGAAACATCTCCGGGAGTGCAATTCCTCTCTGGACATCGATGAAGAGTGTGACTGAGCCAATCAAATGGATATATATATACACAGATATATATACAGATATACATATACATATATATATATATTACACACACACACGAAGATGCTCTTCACCACGGGCCGGCACGCACGCACGCACAATTCACGCACAATTCACGCACCGCAGACAGTTAACGTTACTGATCGCCGGCCGCGGGGCAAAAAGCCACATCTTCTTTCTTCATTTGGCTGTTCATCTCTTAATTGCCATATAAATTGATGTACGTTATACCTTCCGCCTCCATCTTTCAGCCTCTTCTTCCCTCTTTCAGTTTCTCCTCCTCCTCCTCTTCTTCTTCTTCTCTGTCACCACCACCACCCTTATATTCAATTACCATATTCTAACAATGTCCTCTAACAAATACCATTTTGAAGTGACGATGTCATGCTCCGGCTGCTCGAACGCCGTCTCCAGAGTGCTCAACAAACTGCCTGGTGTGAAAAATGTCGATATCTCCCTTGAATCCCAAACGGTAGACGTTGAAACAGATAAAGATTTGGATTACGATACCGTTTACAAAGCTATCGGTAAGACCGGCAAGAAGATCGTCTCGGGTACTTCTGTTCCTGTCAATTAGTTAAATTCCCGTTCATTACATTCTTACATTCATGCTTCAGTTTTCTTTGATGTATCGTACTTCCTATGTTGTTTTTTATTATTAGTATAGGACAAACAAACTATATATCTGTATATATATATATATATATATATATCTATAGACAATTTGTATATACATATGCTCGCTCCGATTAAACCGTTTCCTTCCTTCCTTTCTTTCTTTAAAAAATAATCCATTTTACAACCATCCCATATCGAAATCCCCAACCACCTTAGTAAAATCTTCCATCTTGTACCTCAGTAACCCTCCAACGGATCCATCTCCAACTCCAATCGTCAAATACTCATTATATTCATCATCCGTTAAATCAAAACACATGCCCGTCACTTTACCGAAGAAATTCAAATTCTGATACTTCACCTGCTTGCCTTCTCCGTGTCTCTTCAACTCTTCCATATCCACAATGTAAACGTTATCAATGGACTCGGCAAACCCAAGGTATCGTGCCGTATTATTAAACTTCAAGTTCCGCACGGCCCCGTTCAAGAAACCGGCAAAAGTGTACATACTTCCCCCCTGTAAGTTTCGCCGATCGTACAACCGAACACAACCATCTTGGTTACCTGTAGCTAACAGGTGACCTTCAAGACACCAGTCACACGAGAAAGAATAATCGAAATGGTGTGTAAACTCCTCGATAGGATATATTTCACAACGTCGATCCACTATGCTTGTTGTTTGAGAATCCCCTACAAGAAGCAACTCGTTCGGGTTGGTTGGATTTTCGGCGATGCAGTTGATAGCATAAGGATATTTGATCCCCTTCGTGATCTTGTTGCGGTGCACGTTGTAACAGCGTAGGTATTGGTCATTGCTACCTATGATGATATCGTTAGACGGATCGTGCGATGTTTGAATGTAGTTTGTAATTCCGTTCAACTCGTTAGTGACTTTACAATACTGCGTTTGATTTAAAGTTGGATGGTGGATCATGATCGAACCGTTTAAAGAGCCGGCTGTTATGTAATCCATCTTTGAAACATCGTTCAATAGCGTACTCACTTTGAAATCGTGTGGGAGTACAACTTGTTGTTCAGTTTCGTTTGTCTCAGGGTTCAATCTGATGATTTCGAAATTCGAACTGGTTACATTTTCAATAGGATAGTATATCTGATCTTTGTTGAGTGTGGTAATCAAATGGCGTAGTTGGAAATGAATAGATTTAGGTTTCGGTACAGTGAAAAATTTTTGAAATTGGTATACTGTAGTGGTACCTATCCTATTCAACTTGAAATCCAATTCCTTCTGTGCCTTGATGGTGGAACCTTTCAAATTGGTGTACGTTTGAAACAGCTTCAACCTTGAGTTGATCATCCTAAGCCTTTGAGATTCGTTCTCCCAAATCAACCCTTGTTCATCCATAAACTTGTCAATTCTGGTGTTTTCTTTGTTGAATTTATGCATCGTTTGTAGATTGACAACGTCATCGTTTGATCGCATCAGATTCTTTCTAATTTGGTAGTTCCCGATCATGCTTCGGATATCGTATTTGCTCGTGGATATCTCTTGCATCAAGCTCTCTTCGTTCAATCCATTCAAGGAAGAGTACACAAAATCAAAGAAGTCATTCTCAAGTTCGTAGACACCTCCTTCAGTTAAACTGTTGAAGTTCAAACTTATGAACTCATCATCGAAGCTGCTTCGCAAGATATCATGGTATTGTTGGATCGATAAGTCATCAAGTTCCGTGTGCTCCATCAGTAGATTATTTCTTAAATTTCTAGTCAACACGTGAATTCATAAGAATAATAAAATGTAATTAGTGGATCGATATCTACCTTTGATGAAGGCCATAGAGATTAGAGAACATGAAATAAATTAAATTTTTGACCGCGACCGGAAGGCGAGGTTGTGCAATCAGTATAGGCCTTTTTTTTGTACGTCTTTCTTTTCCTTTAATTTTACACTAAATTATCTATAAGTATCTTTTATATACGTTTGCAAGACCCCCCCCCCCTTTTTTTTAATTTATATTGTAATTTGTCTTACAGTTTTCTGGTATCTGTTTACTTTACTTTCAACAGAACATGGAGCCATTTGTCCTGGCCGGTAAAGCCACGTTGCCTTATTTGTCGACGGTTGTAGTGGCTAATTGATGATCCAAACTAACAGCTAACATATTGAAGTTTTTCTTTTTTTGTCAGTTTTGATTTTCAGTCGTTGATTTTATTAGTGACTACCCCCAATTTACTGATTCTAATTATTCCAATTTTAATTGCCATCAAATGGGGCCTTTTTTATTTTCTTTTATTCAAATTGCAGTTTTTCCCTCTTTTTCGTTTTCTGTTCGACGCGACGGTTTTTGCTTTCCCGTCTTTCTTTTTACCCCACACTTTATGCTATTGGCTGAAACTTTACAAGCTGTGGTACTGCTCCTCCCATTGGCATACCGCGGATATCTCGTTTGATTTGATCTAATTTATATATATATATATATATATATATATTTATTTATTTATACTTCTATTGTTGGATAGGTTCACAACTAGGAGAACTAAATTTGGGCATTGATCGCATACTTTCCACCCAAGTCACGTGATTCTTTTTGAATTTTACAACCTTACACCCCCATGATTTTCCAAATTTGTACAATAGATTCAATATTCAGGAGCCGATCTTGCATTAGTTAGTTTTTTTTTTTGGTGAGTGAATGGAATCAAACGAAATGTCCGGAGAACGTATGCAATTGATCAATTGTTATTCGACTGACCTTTAATAGGTAAAATACTATGACGACTACTCCATCACCAATTGAGCATCGGTTGTCTCGTTCAGGAGGAGTAATAGGACAATCTTTAAAGTTTCTTCAAGCTGAGCCAACGTTGTCGTTGTTATGCGGTGGTATCGCTGGATCGTTGAGTCGAACTGCAGTGTCACCGATGGAGAGAGTTAAGGTGTTGTACCAGGTTCAAGGATCTACGCAATCTTACAACAGAGGCACGTTGAGGACCATATACCAGATCTGGTTGGAAGAAGGTTACAAAGGGTTGTTTCGGGGTAACGGTATAAACTGTATTAGAATCTTTCCCTATAGTGCGGTACAATATTCTGTGTATCAAGAATTGAAGAACTATATCAAGAAAAATTCAGCGAATGGGGACCTGACAACGGTTGATAAGTTAGTTGCTGGATCGATTGCAGGATTTTTATCTGTTTTAGTGACGTATCCAATGGATTTGGTAAAGACGAGGTTATCCATCCAAACATCCAAATCGTTAAAGAATTTACAAGTGAACGAACGTAAGGCTCCAATTGGAATGTTTCAAAATATTGTTTTAATTTACAAGAACGAAGGAGGTTTGAAAGCGTTGTATCGAGGAATAGTGCCAACTTCATTAGGTGTTGCACCGTACGTTGCATTGAATTTCACAATCTATGAGAATTTAAAAGAGTTGTTCCCATTGAAGCATCAAAGTAATCCGATATTGGTTTTGATGCTTGGTGCGATATCGGGATGTATTGGGCAGACGATGATATATCCGATGGATATATTGAGACGTCGATTTCAAGTTGCCACGTTGAGCAATGGAACCATGGGGTTCGAATACAGTTCTACTGCAGATGCCTTGGTTAAGATTGTGAGGCAAGAAGGGTATAGAGGGTTGTATAAAGGTTGGGGAGCCAACATGTGGAAGATCATGCCTAGTATGGCTGTTCAATGGGCTAGTTATGATTTGATCAAGAAGTTTTTGGAAGGATTGTAAGTTTAACGTATATAGTTTAGAAATGATGATGATGATGATGATGATGATAGTAATAATAATAATATAGAGAAAGCAAAAGAGCAAAAAAAAAAGAAAAGAAATAACAAAAAAAAGAAATTTTTAGTACAGTACACTCGAGACTCGAGGAAGTAGCAATGGATGGAATTGGAAGAATGGAAGGAGGGGAAGGACGGAGAAAACAATAAAAATAGAAAAAGCCCGAAGAAGTTAAGGTTGCCAGTTAGTTGTGGTTATAGTATATTATAGTTGATGCAACGCAATCGGGGCAATCAGAGAGAAGGCAAAGCAAATAAATAATAGCAAAGTGAGGAAATCTAATCTAATCTACAGAAGAGTCATAACACAACTAATTAATTGGTCAATGAGTCAGAGTATTATAATAAAAATAGTTAGTGTACAGTATAATGACAGCATGCCAAAAAAACAGCCAACCCGAGAAAGTAGCTAGCCAGCCAGCCAACAAACAAGCCAGCGGGATCTAAAGATCGAATCAAAGAAGCAATTTAGTGGAAGCATGAAGGAAAGAAAGAGATGAAACAAAATGGATGCATGCAGCTATATAATAAATTGAATACTAGCTATTATAGCGAGATAGGCAGATAAACAAATGAGGAAACGATATCGACGAATCACAGGCCGTCATCTCAGCCGCACCCACCGCTAACAGTCAGTTATTCCAACGTATTAACGGTGCGCGATTCGAATTCCGAGGATTGTAAATAAATATTATGTCAGCGAGTTTTCTTGGTTGGTTGGTTGGTTGGCTGGTTGGCTGGTTGGGTGGGCATTGAGTATGTAGAATATATATATATATATATATAAATAGCTACCACCAAGGACACAGAGCAGAAACTATATATATGAATTTAAATAAATGAAAAACACTATATATGCAGCTAACCAACAGAAAAGTCGCCCCGTACGAAAAGCCAGAAATCCCGCAAATCCCACGGGGCAGCTAGCCTGCCTGCCTGCCTGCCTGCCCGCCAGCTTCGCCTTCCAGCCTGCCAAATTTTGCATTATCAGCCAGCTAATTTCCCGATTTTCTCTCTGCCCTGAATTGAATATAAAATTGAATCAAATCGAATCAAACAATCAAACAAACAAACAATCAATCAATTTTGCCTTGCACGCACTTTAGAGTCGAATTTCGAGTCTTGCCTGCTTATTTCTTTTTATTGTGCATTGATTCTATAATTATTATTTGCTTGGTTGTGTTGGTTGGTGGTAATTTGGTCATCACCTTTTTCTATTTTTATTATATTAAGTTATATCATCTTTTCCTCTTCTACTCCCTCTACTTGCCTTTAACCCCATCTCATCTCATCTCATCTCATCTCATCTCTTTTTAATCTCTTTTTAATCTCTTTTTAATCTCCTCCACTTCAGTTTCAGCTTCAGTTTGGCATCCTTTTCTGATTCAACAAAGGATCACACTTCGCCTCTCTCCCCCTCCCTTCACCGTTACATACACACCCCTCGGTTCTTTACTCCTAAGATGAGCGAATCAGAATATCCAATCAAACTCTTGAAAAGAGAAATCGAAAAAGAACTGACACAGCAGGACAACACCTCGCTACAAATTTGGAAGATGTTCAACAACAAAAACACTTTACTTCCTAACAACAAGAGGATCTTGAACCTTTCTTGGAGGTTGAACAGCATCGATAGTGTCAAGAGAAGATCTGCTGCTGCCACTACCACCACGTCTAAAGTTCAAAAACAACAACCTTCTTCTTCAAAGACTTTTTCCTCCAACAACCTATCCTTGCTCAAACAACACGATTCCGATAATCTCATTCACGATAACAACAATGGTTATAATAATAATAATAACAAGAGTCCAGGTAACCCTGAATTCGATTACATAGAACATATCAGAAGAATATCTAAAGAAGAATACGGGGTCAACCCGGATTTACCAATCCATAACGATCCACACATAAGATCCTCAACTTCTTCTACAGACCATGACTCCATCTTTTCAATTTCAAATCCAATCAACATCGATTTCGATGGTAAGAACGATCCAAACGATTATTTCTCTCCAGAAACTAGCCATTCACTATCTTCTAACGCAACCTCGATTTTTTCTTCACAGCCACCTCATCAATCCTCTCTTTATTCCAACTCTTCTTCAAACCATATGTTGTTCCAACAGCAGAACCACCAATTCCAATTCTCTTACCAAAATCAACCTCAACATCAAAGAAACGCCTTTAGAAATTCGATAGGTAACGATAATGCTCAAAACGATGAGTTCAATATCGATACTTTTTTGAAATTTGATGATAACTTTAATGATCTTATGGAACAAACAAAATTCGAAGAAGATAATAAAGAAAAGAGCAGTGGCAACAGCAACAGCAACAGCAACAGCAGCAACAAGCAAACACCACAATCAAAGAACAGAAATAAACAACTTTTGAAAGGTAGAAAGAAATCTACACCACAACAGAACGATCCAGATTACAATCTACACAACTACATAAACACTTTGGAGGTCTCCCTGGACAACAAGGGTGATCCACTAAAAACTTCTCCATATAGTAACTCGTCATCTCAACAAGTTCCTTATACTTCACCTTCAGTCAACAATCTATCACCATCTCTCATGCAAGTTCCAAAGCCTTCGTCGTTGTCGCTGTCTGGCATACATTATACCAATCCCCCAACTTCAACCACCATGTCAAATGCCGGCTCTACTTCGAGCACATTGACGTCGGCCCCTTCGACAACAACACCAACAACAACTACCCAACCAACTTGCGAGAATTGTTTCACTTCAACAACGCCGCTCTGGCGTAAGACAAGTGACAACAGACTGCTGTGCAATGCATGTGGGTTGTTCTTCAAGTTGCATGGTGTCATTAGACCTTTAAACAATTCTCCTAACAATTACAAAAATCCAGCAACCGGTTCTACCGTGGCTAATAACAAGAAGAAGAGATCTTTTGGTGATCTCGGTGCGGATTCTCACACGGTGGTGCCTCAACAACAGATGAATTATCAACAACAGCAACAACAACCTAAGGCAAGCAGAACGTTGTCCAATACTAAACCTATTGGAAGTGCGTCTGGCTTCAAAGTGGATAACGGACAGATGGGTGAGACATTAGGTGGTGATTGGGACTGGCTGAAGTTCAACGTGTGACGATTTGATATTCTTACTCTATTTATTTATTCTTTTACTCATTCATATTATTCATTGTTGATTATACCAGGTGACGTTCCTGGTTTTTATTTTCTCAAATAGATTCAAAGCTCCGATACTGCATTTTTTTTCCATTGTGTGTGCTAATTAATTGACCCTTTTGTTTTTACTTTATCCTTTTCACTCTTTTATCGATAACCAGGAAAAGGTTTTACTACGCGATGGTTTTCCATACTGTCTAATTCAAATTTTAATACTCTTTTTTTTTCCATTATATCTTTTTGGCTACTTTTCTGACCAACAAACTAACTGGTTTGGTTTTCTTTTTTCTATTTTATTCGCCCATTTTTTGGTTTTTCGTTATTCCTTTAACTGCTTTTCATATTCTTGGTTATTTGTTGTATGGGTTTATACAACGTTCTTCAAATCTTTTCATACTAAGCGAGTTTATAATTTCATTGATATATCTGAATCACGACTTTTTGCAATGTAAATCCTAAAAAAATGGCAAGGAGGCAAAAAAAAAGCGACTCAAACCATTTTGCATCATCAATTTATCGGTGCATTACCTGCCTTTGGAGGTCTTTTCCACAGTTCGAAAAGTTGCAACCATCCAACGAACCCAGCCAACAATCGATCCGAGTCGGCACCACCCACGTTTTCCACCGCTTCTAAACCAGCATCGCTGATTTCAGTGAGCAGTAAATGTGATATCTTACTTGAGATACGTAGCCTTGAAGTTGGTTTTTTTGTGATTCTAGATTTGCGTATTCTTGTAGTTCTGTTCGGTTTGTACTTTTTAGTGGTTATGGTAGTTGCAGTAGAATTTGAAAAAGCTGTTGTTTTGTTGCGATTCATCGAAGTGGTTCGAAGTAAGGAATGTTTCGAGAAGACTTGAGAATCTGAGATGTAACCTGTTGAGAAAAAGTTTATTATTGAGCGCCATATTCGTCGTAGTGTACGGTATCGTGAGTATCTTGGTGCTGGTAATGATCTCATTGTGAGTGTGTGTGTGTGGTTTTTTCCTGTCTCTTTGTTATGTTTGTTGTGTTTCTTTCTTGACGGGCATGTGCTTGAGTTGATAGAGGAGCTGGCGGTGATGTGTTAAGTAAGGTTGATTAATACTAGCAAAGAGATTTAGTATAACAATAACAATAATAGAAGAAAGAGCATTAGATCAACAAGCACGTAAAGTAACAACTACCGGTAAAGAAAAAGAGGATACACAGCTATCCTCAAAATTGCAAGGGTCCCTAGACGCCGACCGACGCGTCGATAATCACTATGTGATCCTCTCTTTTTTTTTTTTCTGTCGCCGATTTGCGGTGTTGACGTGGATTTCGGTTTGGCTTTTTAGAATCGTGTTTTTCTCGAACAAATTCGTTGATTATTTTCCATGGTTCAGAGAGGTTTGGATTCGGTGTGATTTGTTGTTTGTTTTTGGCATCAATTACATACCTGAATTGACCAGTGTTTTCTCATTGTTTTTCATTCATTCATTCATTCTTTCTTTAGATCACGTTTTTTTTCTGGCTATCCTTCTCATCCTACTTTTCTCATTTTGCATTTTCAAGGGAAAGAGATACCAATCAATTGCTTTGATAGAAACATATAGATTGATAGATACACAGTTACTCAACAATAATTTATATATGAAGTTTGTGATATTGACACTGCTTGTTTGTACACTCCTGGTGACGGTATTTGCCGAATCCGACTACTACAAGATTCTAGGTGTCGCCAAAGATGCAGACGAGAAAGAGATCAAGAAGGCGTACAGAAACTTGAGCAAGATTTACCATCCTGATAAGAATTCCGGTGACGAGACAGCACAGAACAAGTTCATGGAGATTGGTGAAGCATACGAAGTGCTAATGGATTCTGAAAAGCGGTCGATCTACGATCGTTATGGATCAGAAGCGTTGAAGAGTGGAGGAGGTGGACAACAGCAGCAACGTCGTCAACATAACGGATTCGACATGTTTGGTGATATGTTTGGAGACTTCTTTGGAGGTGGAGGTGGAGGACGTCAGCAGAGAGGCGGTAAGCCTAGAGGCCGGGACGTGACTACGGTGATGGAATTCACTTTACAGGAGTTTTTCAACGGTCGTAACACGGATTTCACCATCGAATTACAAGGGATCTGTCATGATTGTAATGGCTCTGGTTCTGAAGATGGGAAAGTGCACGATTGTGGAGCTTGTAATGGACAAGGTAGAGTGAGGATGAAGAGACAGTTGGCACCGGGTATGTTCCAACAGTTTGAGACTGCATGCCAGAAATGTAGAGGTAGTGGGAAACAGATAACTCATCATTGTAAGAAGTGTGGAGGATCTGGTGTTATTAGGGAGGAGAAAAAACACAACATTCATTTACAAGCTGGTGCATTGAGGGATTCGGTGGAGACTTTTGTTGGAGAGTCGGACAAGAGTCCGGATTGGACGCCTGGTGATTTGAATATCATTGTGAGGGAGTCTAAAGATAAAGGTAATATGGGATATCGCCGTATTGGACATAATTTGTATAGAACGGAAGTTATTTCGTTGAGGGAGTCGTTAAAAGGTGGGTGGTCTAGAGAGGTTCCATTTTTGGATAGTTATGATGGATCGATCACGTTGAGTAGGAAGCAAGGTGAGATTACTTTGGATGGAGAAGTGGAAGTTGTTAAAGGTAAAGGTATGCCAATATTGAATTCTGCTTATGAGTTTGGGGATTTGTTTGTTGAGTATGTTGTGTTGTATCCTGGTGCTGATAAAAAATTGATGAGTAAGTTTTATGATGAGCTATAATGAAATATTGGGGTGTCCTCTTCCTTGCTTGTGTTGCTGTATTCATTTTTATTTTTTTTCTTTTGTCTCTATTTTTTTTTGGATTATTAATGCTAGAAAGTATAAATTCCAATTGTAAACGGTTAGTTCCAGTGTTGTATAATCGTAGTAATAAAAACCCCCCCAAAAAATAATAAGAGATTGAACGTATAAACCACAGTGATAAGCGTGGTAGATGAAGCGCAAACATGTAAAAGCAGTTCAATCTTAAATATATATTTTTTTTGTTTTCAATCTAATAAGAGTCGCATAAAGATAGAAGTACCCCCAATCCCCTTACATAATAACCCAATCAACTCTTTTTCCTCTTCTCTGTGCTGTTTGTTGGCAATTAAGCTGATCAAAGAGAAGCCACATGCAGGGATAAACTAAAAACTTTTCAGGCTGTGCAGAATCTCTAAAGGTGAAATTCATTTCTTTTTTCAGCGTTGCTCGGATTTCTGTGTCGAGATTGAGGATGTTTATTCCGAGGTGTTTGTTGGCTGGCTGGTTGGTTGGTTGTTTCCTTGACATAGCTATCTCCCCGGTCCTATTATGAATTTACATTTTAACCTTTATAGATATATTACTATCTGTGTATCCAATCTTTTACGCTCGTCACTTATCCGTACCATGTACTATACCATAGACTCAAAATCGAGAAGAACGAGAAAGAGTAGTGATAGAAATTCCGCGTACCAAATGGGTAGTACATATCTGTAATTGCAACGATCTGATTGCTTGGAAATAAAGAAATAAAAACAAAACAAAACAAGAAATACCTTTCTTTCAGGAGCGCAATTACATTCATTTATTATCTTATGAATTTATATATATATATATATATATATATATATATATGCATGCATGTGTTTTGTTCTTTGCTGTGCCTGTCAGGACAATAAACACGGAAACTTGAGCTCTCTTAATACTGTAATCCGTGCAAACGGTATATCTAAAAGCTATAGCTTCAACCCTTCGCAGCCAGCGAACGCACTGTAAACCAAAGCAAAGCAAAGTAACCTAACATAGCAAGCAGAATATCATGTACTACGGAAACAAACCATCTTATCATCCTCAAAAGAATTGCCTGTTCGGGAATGCGCCGCAGAGATCCCGAGACGTTGGCAGCTCGAGATTCCGCGCCCCGCCAGCCAGCCCGCCAGCCAGCCCGCCCGCCCGCACGCCCTTTCTGCTCTCCTTCCCTTCCCGGGCGGCCCCCGGTGCTACTGCGAGCCGCACCGCTCCCCAGAGTTTCCCCTTTGGGGAGGAAAATTCCGGCTGCTTATCACACACGCAAAGAAAGATACGGGTTTTTGATGCTACCGGAGCCTGTGGTGTTGATCTCCTCCAAAACACAAGTTATAAATATGACTTGTTTCCTCCTCTACTCTAGTTCCTCTCCCTGGTCCCAACCTACAATATCAGACAAATTTACTCAACCAACTTCAAACTAACTACACATAAAGCAAAAAAGATGTCTGCCGCACAAGTCGCTAAGCCAGCCCCACCACCAGAAGATAACCCAGAAGATAAGCTATTACCTGGTGAACACACCTTACCAGCATCTTGGTGGACTTCTCAAAAAGTTTTGGACTATGAAAAGAAGGCCATTTTTTCAAGAGGTTGGTTGTACACAACCCACAAATTGAGATTCAAGAAAGCTGGTGACTATTTCTCCTACACCTTCTTAGGAATGAACTTCTTCATCATCAAGACCAAAGCTGGTGAATTGAAAGCATTCCACAACGTTTGCAGACACAGAGCTTACCCTGTCGTTAGAAAGGAAAAAGGTTCTTCCATCATCTTGGGTTGTAAATATCACGGTTGGTCTTACAACACCGATGGTTTGTTGACCAAGGCTCCACACTTCAACGAGATTGAAGGTTTTGATCCTTCGGCAAACTCCTTGTTTGAAATCAAGTGTCATGTTGGTAGACACGGTCACGTTTACATCAACTTTGATAACACCGAAGATGCTGTCCCATTCGAGGAATTCTTTGAAGGCTTGGAAGATGAAATGAACGAATACGATTTCGAAGATTACGAATACCACATGTCTTACGAATTGGATGGTGAATTCAACTGGAAAACTTTGATGGATGGTTACCAAGAATGTTATCACTGCCCAACTGCTCACCCTGGTTTAGCTACCGCTTTCAAGATGGAAACTTACAAGGTTGTTCCAAAGGGTAACTACTGCAGACACTATGCTAAGATCGTCGAAGAAGAAATTGCTATTCCCGAAGAGGAAGAAGATGCCGATGTCGAATCTGGTTGGTTCGGTTTTGGCAAGAAGAAGGCTGCTCCAAAGAAGAAGGAAGTTATGAAGAAGGAAAACCCTGGTGGATCCTTCAACGGTCTATGGTGCTACTTGTTCCCAACTAACGGTATTAACTGTTACTCTCCAGCTTGGTACAGTATCAGAGTTTTACCAATTACTCCAACTAGAACTATCCTTCAATACGATATTTACACCAAGAAAGGTTTAGCTGATGAAAAGAAGAAGGAATTCGTGGACTTCCTACAACAAGTTGAATTGGAAGATTACAACTTGTGTGTTGCTACCCAAAAGAACTTGAACCAAGGTGTTTACTCTACCGGTTACTTACATCCATTGAAGGAAAAAGGTGTGTTATACTACCAAGGTTTGGTTAAGAAGATGGTTAAGAAGCATTTCGATTTGGAGACTAAGCTAGGTAAAGAAATCAACCCTGCTTTAGTTGGTGGTAAAGAGAATTCAGAAGAAGCTGCTGAATTGGAAGAGTTGTGTGCCAAGATTGAATGTCAAGGTTCCAACCCAGAAACCGATTCTGGCTTAGAATGGTAAAATATAAACCAGATGAAAAAAATTCAAAAAAAAAATTCTTTATTCCGCATACTTTGTTTTCTTTTTAACTAGATGGGGGAATGGTGTCCTGGATTGGCACAAATAACCCCTCTAGTTTAAACATTGATCTATTATATCTTCTCTTATTGTTCCTTGGACTTTTTGTTTATAGTGATTTCAAAAAAAAAAAACAGAAATTTCATTAAAGATTAGGAGTTAATCTAATAGTAGAAAAAGCAATCGTTTAGTTTGGTGATCTGAAAAAATACTGATAGGTTAAATGAGAGATGGCTAGCACTATATGCTGACGATATATGGCTATGGTTTAGACATGTAAGGCTGTCCTAGCAGTGAAACATTTATTGATGGAATCTGTGGATTCATATATTTATGAGGTTTCTCCAGACTATCGGCTGCCCACTTTTGGCACATGTATTTTCCAAAATCTCTTAGGTATGTGAGCAGCTTTTGGCACACACATTTTCTGGGGTTTCACTCAAGTAGACTACTTCAACAATGTATCAATTTCTGGCGAAGCAATAGCGACTCTATGGCATATAATCAGTTGATCACCATAATGGGGAATTTGAGAGTGATTGCTTGCCTTTCACATATTACGTTTCCGTGATTTAGTTTGAAGGATTCATTCCTACCATTGGGTGATTCTCTCTGCCTCCAACCTAAATGTTTCCAGTAATGAAGCGTGCTCCTTCTCAAAAGTAACAACATTAGGGCTTATTTGGTGGTAGACCCGAACTAATGGGTGACTAACATATAAACTAGTGGCAACTAAAACACAATCAATCATCATCATCACTCAGTTATCATATATCAGGTGCAACATTCAAGATGTGATCGGATGTTTCCAGTTAACACCAATAGTAAATGAGGTGAGTCGGGCGCACTCTAGCTCCAGTATGCTTGACCAGGCCCAACCAAATGCTGTTTACTCATGAAATATATCGACGTTGCTCGAAACGGAACATGCAACACCGCTTGCACATAAATGCCGGATGCTCGGCAGAATATGAGTTGAGTAAATATAATGGGCTCGGGTTGTATTATGCTAATGCGCAGGAGCAGAAGTTACCCACATCAGTGTAACAATTGGGTCTGGTGTACAGCATTAGCACAAAGTGCAGAGCGTGCACTAGCACAGCACCGTTTACAGACCGTCGCAGCTCAACCAGATGCGCCAGATCAGCAGCAAGTTGTCAACTAACTGTTGTGCCAAGTCGCAGTCATCGACTAACTAAACACACAGCCTTGGCAGATCACAGATCTCACCTTTGAGGCTGTGCTGTTCGCCTGATGTTGATGTGGGGCGAGGTAGATAGATAGATAGATAGATAGATAATCTGGTATTCACAGTGTAGGTGGTCATATATATCTCTCTCTACACAGCCTCTAGAGAGAGAGAAGTATCTATTATTAGCACGTTGATGGAGACTTACAAGAGAGTTGCTATATAAGATGTAAAGCATCCCACTCATTGAAACTAGTTTTATTCATCATGCTTTGGGGCTTCATAACACAGACCAACAACTTAAACACCCTAAAAAACCATCAAGCATCAACAACTCCTAACAAAAAACAAAAAATGAAATACGCATACACTTTGTTAACAGCGACAGCATTAGCATCCACCACCTTGGCAGCATATGTTCCATATCAACCATGGTCTACATTGACACCAACTGGTACACTGACAACAACCAAAGACATGTCAAGCACCACGTTTGGTATTGCCGTCCAAACCGTTGGTTCCGATCCAGCTAAAAAGTTAAAAAGAGACACTGCAATGGACACTCCTGTTGCCGCCACTGTCAGTAGCGAAGAAGAAGCAGATAGAATCTCTAGATTAGGTCCAATTAAAAAGATTAAGAGAGATACCTCAATGGACACTCCTGTTGCAGTTATTGTTGACAGTGAAGAAGAAGCAGATAGAATATCTAGATTAGGTCCAATTAAAAAGATTAGAAAGATCAAGAGAGATACCGCCATGGACACTCCTGTTGCCGTCACTGTCAGTAGCGAAGAAGAAGCAGATAGAGTGACCAAATCAAGCACAGAGATGGATGCATCAACTAGAGTGGTCACCAATACAGGGCCTTTAGTCACGCAAATTGGAGACGGGCAAATTCAATATCCCGACTGTCAGCATCCTACCACTACTCCGGCTCCAACGGCCCCAAATGTCTATACAAAAACTTACAGCACGTTTGTCACTCAAATTGCAGATGGCCAAATCCAGGCAACCAATTTACCACAGCCTGGATTAGATACCGAGGAAATTCTAGAGCTATCACAAGAATACGATGAGGTTGTCCTTGTGGGTAATCCTGAATTTGAAAATACTTTGGCTATGACCCTAGTTAATGGTGTGCTATACGATTCCCAAGCCAGAATTGGCTCGATTGTGTCTAACGGTCAATTCCAATTTGATGGCCCAGTCCCTCAAGCAGGTGCGATTTATGCAGCTGGCTGGGGTCTTGATGAATATGGATATCTAGCATTGGGTGATCAAACTGTTTTTTGGGAATGCTTATCAGGAGATTTCTACAATCTTTACAACTCAAAGGTTGCGGATTACTGTGTCGAGGTTCAATTCAGAGTCGTCCAATTGATGTGATATTGCTTGTGTTTTCTGCTCTTTGAGAACTATTTATTAAATTAAGTGTATATTGAGGTACTTGTATAACATATTAGATCGAATAGATTTGTATTATACTTTTTTTGTTAAACAGATAAAGATATTTTACCATAAATCATATCATTCAACGCGTCTCATCGTCAAAATCTCCTGAATGACGCTTTGTCTGTTAGGGCTATCAACAAACAAGCTTTTGATTAATCCAATCAACTCTTCAGTTTCCAAATCATAGAGCTTAACATCGTAAAAGTACTCCAAAATACCCTTCAAGTTATTTTCCAAAATTAAGTTTATTTGCATCATCTTTTGATATGCATGCAATGTCAAGAGTTTGTCAGTCAATCCCGGATTCAATTTAACAACATCAGAGATATCCTGTAACAAGGAAGCCAATGTTGTAGATTCCTCGGAGCCAATCTCAAATCTGTTAACCAAATGGTTATTGATATAATCAAATAAGTTAGAAGTCAAAGTAAAGTAAATATTGGTGACCATCTGGTTGTTCAGTGCAAGGTGTTCAACAAAAATTTCATTAACTCTTTGGAAATAATCTTTCAACAACTCCATTAATCGAGAAGCCAGCTCATCTCTATACGATGATTCAACTGAGTTATCCTTGAATAGGGTATTTTCAAACTTTATCACTATCAAGCGTAATTCCTCAGAATAATCGCGAGTTATTCCATTAATGAACTTATTCCCCATATTGATATGTGATGTCAAATCAACCTCATAAGAAGAAGGAACTTCCTCCAACAGATGATTGAAGTCATTATAAAACAAGATTGGATTAGGATAAAACTCGGAGACATTGGATTGAACAATCATGAAGAAACAAGTGATCAGCTTCTTGAAATTTGCCTTGAATACGATTGATGCATCTTCAATAGCGTCCGAGGCGTTTTCCTTCGAAGACATGATAGAAATCAAATTCTGATAATTCGAATGGAAATCACCAAATATTTGTAACACTAAACTAGGAACTCTAGAGAACTTATATCTCATATCAGTGGACGATGCTTTGCTGTTGGTAGATAGAGATTGAACTCCCAAGTTTGAGTCATCCTTTACCTCATCACCAAGATCAGCATCATCATCGTTCCATGCCTCCCAATCATCATCAGCTTCATTAGCAGCTTCATCTTCATTCCCGGATATCTCGACATCCGGCATTTCTGGCTGCTTTTGATCAATAGGAGAGTCTAAATTCAGATCAACTTGTTCACCCCACGCATCATCATCCCATTCCTCATTCCACTCATTTTCTTCTTCGGAAGAGGATACCACATTAACTTTCTTTGCCTCCAATTGTGCCTGTTGTGAAATATTAGATAGTTCTCGTTTATCTTCCAAATAGCTGATGGTTAAAGACTCTGGCGCAAATATTCCTTTAAATTTGGCCGACTTGCCGATCATCGACAATTTCAACTCCAAACATAAATCCTTAACATCATCCATTGACTTATCAAGCAAATCGTTAATCCAGTAATTCACTATATCATCAATCCAAAACTCTAAATCACATATACCATCTCTGGACCAACCTTGTTGGGATAACAGAGTAGAAATCAGTAGTAATTCGTTAACAATAGAAGAGTGCTTAGCACCAGATTCTCTATCGCTAAATGTATCCAAAATTAGAGGATATATATTTTTTTCGTCAAATATTTTGGATTTCAAAGATCTTAGTAATGATTTAGAGATGACGGACTTCAATTGATTTAGTGGGTTATAGCTTCCATCTATCGAGTTGAAATCAAGAAACAAATTAAAAAAATTGACAATCATTTCAACCGACTTTGCGTATTCTTTAAATGAATTCGTTTCACATTTTTCGAAATCAAATGATATTGAATCAACTCCATACCTCAAGATAGCCTTATATCCGCCATCCAATTTCTTCAACACTTCAGAACACCAGTCATTGAAGATCTTGTTGAAGTTTATCAATTTTAAAAACTCGCCACTAGACCCAGACACAAAATTGTGGCAACTTTTTAAAAAATTCTTGAAGGAGACATCTTCAATATGATTTCTGTACTCAATCCCAAGGTCTTTTAGAAATTCAAGGTATTGATTGAAATTCAACGGTATCAATTTTATAATCTTTTTTTCAAACTCATCTGTCACTTTGATTATTTCACCAACAATCTTGACTTCGGATGCCCCAGAATCAGATTTAATACTGGAAGTCAATTCACAAATCTTATACTTTAATTTCAAGAAACTGTCAACGCAATCAGTGAATCCAATGGACTTCCAATCATCAGCAACATTTTCTTCATCGATTTCATCCACAGCATCCAATGATCGAAGTTCACTTATCAAGCCGTTTATAAGCCACAATTTGTTGCATATATCTAACTGTTGTATATAGTCATTATCCTGATAACTCATTTGCTGTAAGCCTGTTACACTGCTATCATTTCTAGATAGATTCAACGACTTTGATATGTCTTGTGAAAGTTTCGCTGTGTCGTAGTTCGCAATGTACGATCTTAAATTCGACTCTATGTCGTTCAATTTCTGTGGTATTTGCAATGCCTGTTGTAAATCAATATCAACTACCATTTGTAATAGACTGCTGTTCCTGTAATCTTGCGTTCTTTGTTCCTCCAGGGCTGATTGCTTAGATGTTTGATTTGGATCAATTTCAGTCCGTTTGATGGCCTGGGAAATTTCGAGATCATTCGTCGTTTGGGAGGCCCAGCCGACGCGTCGACGTGCTTCTGATGCCCCCTTTACAGTAATTGAAATATATATATATACATGAAGATATACATTTTGTAGACGTTAAAATTACATATATTACAAATACAAACAAGTGAGATCAATCCTATATACACAAGTATCTAGTCATAATATCCTCTGCCAACTTGTGGTTACCGGTGGAGCTGTAAATCAAGCACATGTTATGAGCCGCTTCCATTCTTAGATCATATTTACGATCCTCAACTTCAATTTCAAGCACCTTTTCATAGAAGTGGATGGCCAAAGAGTTCAAACCTAATAGATTGAATGCTCTGCCCATGTTATAAGAAACTTCAATAGCATCGTATTTATCACCTTTGGTATCTTTCAAATTCGAATACTCCAACAGTAGAGTCAAACCTTGAATTATCTGGAAGTTTCGGTTAATCGATTTTCTTTGCATTGACCTGTGCAAATTTGATAGGGCCATTAAGAATATGATAGCAGGATCTTGGGAAAAATCTTTATAAATCTTATTCAAATAGGTCACTGTGGCATTGAACGATTTTTTGGAAAACAAAAAAGTTGAGTAAATATAGTTGAGCAAAGGATGGTCTTTAGTTTTGTCGATGTTGGTACTGGTAACGGCTGCCATACCTGACACCTCTTTACCTCTCAATGAGTCGTAAGCCTTAACATGTCTTAGAATATATTTCTGATTTGGAGGATCAGAATATACACCATAAAATGTCTGTGAGGGTTGAAAGGAAGCCATGAAAGTCTTTAAAGCTTCTATTGAAAATTGATAATCATTCATTATATTTCTAAGTTGGTTCATGATCACCATTGGGTCTTTCACCTTAATTCCAACCGATAATCCAACCAAATTTGTGGAAACCTCTTTGCCTTTGAAAACATTCACATGCCTCGAAATATCTTGAATTGAGATAGCATCGTCGATGTTATTTTCATAGTCTGCAATCATCAAAGAGTATTTCATAAAGACATCGTACCATTCATCAAAGGACAAACCTTTAAATTCAGTTTCTGGAACAGGGATCTTACCTGAATCCATTTCCTTCGATAAAATCATTTCATCTTGTAAATAAGGAATTCTAGATAACTTTTGATCGATACTTAACTTTTGCGTTCTTCTTCTCAATCCGGTATTGAACTTTTTAGCTCTATCAGACGAAAAAAAACATCTATAAGTTGAAAATGTCTCAATCAACTCAGATACCAAGTCGATCCACATGGATGCAATAGACGATTTTTCAGTTAGCTGTAAACTATCATTGTCACTCTCCAAACGAGCAAGTAACCTAACAGATCTCAAATACTGTTCCTTTATTCGTCTCGTTGATTTCGATTCCATTGCATCCAACTCATCAACAGACAATTGTACAATCTTCTTTCTCCTCTGCCTTTTAGAAGTTGGAAATTCTACAATCAAAGCTTGATGATCTTTGTTCGTATCAAATGGTCCATCACCGTCTTCGTCATCATCACTTAAACCAAAACCATCATCAGCAAGGTCAGCATCTTTCAACAAATTGCTTCTTGCGCTTCCAGCTTTTTCGGTATTTCTCAATTGTTTGGCTTCCCTATAAAGCTTTCTAGTAGATTCCGTATCACCTAAGTAAAAGCAAACTTCTGCCAAAGCAACCTTTATCTCGACATTCTCAGGATCATAGTCCAACAACTTCATATAAGCATCCTTTGCGGATTCAAAATCTTCTGTTTCTCTGAAACATTTTGCAATAGATAATACCAAATCGAAAGTATTATTTTCTTCTACTAAAGTCAATTCATAAAGATACTTGAGAGCTTCTTCATACATTCCAAAGACCTCTAATTCATTACCAATCTTCAGGTATAAATCGGAGGTCTCAGCAACAGGCTCGTCAAAGACATATTCAAAATGCCACAAAGCTTCCTTAGAATTTTTAGAACTCAACCTGAAGGAGCCTAATTGGACTCTAATGTCGATGGGTAATGTAAAATCCTTAGATTTTTCTTGATTGGACAAACTATTATATTTAGGATATTCGAATCTTCTTTCGTCGAACTCAATGTCGGAATTCATATTGTCATCCCAAAAAGTTTGCGATTCTCTTGATTGAATCCATCTAGATATTTGACGTAACGTTTTAACACCCAACATCCAGGCAGCTTTCTTACCATACAACTCCAATAAAATGTTTAGCTCTGACCAGTCAAACTTTATTGTTTCTAATATGGCCTCTTCCCCCTTTTCAATAAACTTACGGTGTTTCATGTTCTCTTCCAATATCTTCGTGTACATTGTGATGGCATCGTTAACTCTATTTTCGTCGACATAAACTTTGGCAAGTTCCCTTATAATTTTTGGCTCTTCAGGTAAAATTTTTCTCAATTTTTGTAAGCTATCAGAGGCCCTCTTATATTGACCTCTTTCTCGATATAGACAGGCTCTCGCAAAAATGGAATCGTAATCTTTATGGTTACTCGATGATATGGCTTTTGTGAAACAATACATTGCCTGACGTTTGTGTCCCAATTCAACCGATAATTCGGCCAAAGTTCTCCAAAATTCATAATCCCATGGATGTATATGAGCTGCCAATAACCAAAAATTGGAGCATTTATTGAAATTACCTTGCAAACGATAAATTTCTCCTAAAGTTTTGTACGCACTGAAATTGTTCTTATCCAACTTGACAACGTCCAGATACAAATTGAGGGCGATCTGTAAATCGTTACGGACAAAAGCCTCGTTAGCTTCACTCAAAAGTTGTTTAACTTCTGGTGACATCTCTGTTCGCCTGATCTTTCTTCTCATGTATGCCAAACCACCTTTAGATTTATTCGATGGTTCCCCCTTTTTCTTCTTTAACTTGAAGTTCGTAGCTTCTCTCAATGCATTTCTAAACTCAAACGTTTCATCAATATCATCTGCATGAAATTTACTGTCTTCTTCATCACTGAATCCAAAATCAGGTTTCTCGTTCTCGTCGGCGACGGCATTATCTTCATACTCTCCGTCCTCCTCGTCTTCAAAACCATCATCTTCATAATCCTCATCGTCAAGATCATCAAACTGTCCACCGTCACTTAAATCATCTTCAAATGGCTTGTCGCCTTTTTGTTTGTTTGATAGCCTGGTAGGAGGAACGTCTTCGGTATCATCCTGATCTGAAAACAAGATCGCTTCCTCGTTATCGTCACTATCCGAACTTAATAAATCTCTCAACCTGTTGGTATTTTCGTCGTTCAAAAACAACTCATCGTCTATCTCCATATTCTCGGTCGACATCGCTAATTCAAGGTGTTCCTGAGGACTATCTGGGTATCCCACAAACTGCAATTGAAGGCAATCAGCAAGTGCCAGATAAAAATATATAGTAAACATTGAAGTGAAGAAAAACAAGGCTGTTTGTTTCGTGTGTGGCGCCGTTTTGCGGGTCAAATAATAAAGAGAGCCAAATAGAAGTGCTTCCTCTAAGTGGCAAACCTGTTTTTTTTTGGCTTCACCAAGATTGTGTTACAGGCCTGATAATTTGATACAGCATAGCGTATATATTTATAGATAGACAATGGTATGTGAATTTTCATATGAGCATTAATTCCTCTGCAAAACAATGAATCAATTTTACTAACTCATAACTTCGATTCCATACAGTTTTCAGGATTTGGTGGTTTTGAAATGGGTGCTGGAGGCATGTTCCAGCACTCTGTGCCAATGCAGATGACTTTCGACGATTACTTCAGATGTTATCCGATTGCCATGATGCCGGATTTGAACAGAAAGGACGATGCAAATTACGGGGGTAAGATCTTTCTGCCCCAAACTGCATTACATAAGTTGACCATGTTGAACATCAGATATCCAATGCTATTCACAATAAGATCTGAATCTAGTGGCATTTTGAC
This sequence comes from Ogataea paraovalis, assembly GCA_030565405.1. Classification (NCBI taxonomy): domain Eukaryota; kingdom Fungi; phylum Ascomycota; class Pichiomycetes; order Pichiales; family Pichiaceae; genus Ogataea; species Ogataea paraovalis. The sequence continues at coordinate 53,286 of JAJMBU010000061.1, read as the reverse complement.
GCACAGCGGTGTGTTGGAGTTTACAGCTGAAGAAGGTAGATGCTATTTGCCGCAATGGATGATGAATACGATCAGTGCAGAGCCTGGATCGTTGGTGAACATCCAAACATCGGATTTGCCACAGGGCTCGTTTGTCAAATTGGAACCACAGTCTGTTGATTTCTTGGAGATCAGCGATCCTAAAGCGGTGTTGGAAAATGCTATGAGAAGATTCACTACTTTAACAGTCAACGATATAATTGAAATGGATTACAACGATCAAATTTACAAGATTAAGATTTTGGAAGTTAAACCGGAATCTCAATCTCACGGTATATGTATTATAGAAACCGATTTAGAGACGGATTTTGCACCACCTGTCGGGTATGTTGAACCTGATTATCAAAAGCTAAAAGAAGAAGCCGACAGAACCAAGAAGGAAAAAGCATTGTCAAACCCTGCATTGAAAGGTCAAGGTGCTATGGCAAAGGAGATCAACTATCATGATCTATTGAAGCAAGCAGTCAAAGAAGCTACAAAGGGTAAGTTTGACGGTGAAGGAGTGAAATTATCCGGTAAGAAAATCTCGGAAAAGGAAAAACTGAAACTACCTACTGTTACTGCAGATGTATTGGATCTATCTGGTCCGGCCAAGCCTTTGATTTTGCCAGATGGTTATCTATTCTTTGGGTATTCAGTCAAGCCGTACAAGGACGAATTTGATGACTCGCCAGAAGAACAGGAGAAGAAAGTTGTGTTTGAAGGACAAGGCCAGTCTTTGCGGAGTACCAAGAAAAGAAAAGATAAGAACAAATCACATCCTCCTATAAAGGATAAGGCTCGATCACCAGAAACTATCGTAATTGATTCGGATTAAGATGTACGTATAAAACACAAAGAAAAGGAATAAATAATTATTATATTTATAGGTTCGAAGATAAAACGTAAAGGCTAGCAGCTATATAATCAACTTTATTCAGGTTGTCTTTTTTCAACAGCCCCTTTTTCAAATCTGACTCCAAGCCAACAAAAGTAACCTTACGTAGCAAACTAGCCAATTTGCGCATCCCAATGGCGTCCCACAACCCACCAGTACTTGAATAGTCGTGCAAGCATGCAGCGACACAGCTCATGACATCTGTGAAAACAACTGCAGCATAATGATACTTTTCATTAGTTTGGTTGCTCTCCGACATTTGCACCATCTCAACATGACCAAAAACAGACATTAACTTCTCGACAACACCTATATCGATAGTCACTTTGTTTCTCCATTTGACTCTGCAAATTTTAGATAATTCTACTGGAGAATAACTAGTACCACTACTAGCCACGCCCAATTCATTCAACTTCCGTTTCTTCAATAAGTCAACCTCTCTTTTCAACAATCCAATCTTTCTCTGGTTTCTCACGTCCACCTCAGCTTGCCTTTCAAACCGTAATTCTTCTCTTTTCAAGTCCTGTTTGAATTCCGTTCCAGTCTCTCTCAACTTCCTCTTCTTGACAGCTTGCTGGCTCCTCATGTTCATTTCCACATCGTACAATTGCCTCGTGGTGGCATCGGTTAAAACTTTGTAACTTACAGAAACTTCACGAAACTTTTCTTCTGCATTGCTAGCTTTGTTCTTATCCGGGTGTAACAGCAACGCTTTGCGCCTATATGCCTTCCTTATAGTCTTCTCTTCACTCTCACCATCGGCCAACCCGAGCAATTCGTAGGCATTGGAGGGCCGAGTGAGCAACCATTCGTAGTCCCTTTTATCAATTGTGGACTGCCACATATCTGATATTGGAACAGTGCTAAGTAGAACGTATTATATGTCAATATTGAAACAGCCAAAAACGATAAGCAGCTAGTGATAAAAACATAAACCCTACCGATTTCTCTTCCCCGGACTTACGTAATTTTTGTTACCCGGCATCAATACCCAAAAAAAATTTTCATATAAAAATGAGAAGGACTGATTGTGGATGTATATGTATATAAATTTATATTTTCAACCTCTTTATACTTTCTTTCCTAGCATGCATGGGGATTCGGAAGTCTCTTAGATAGAATTAAATCTTTAATGATGATTTTATAGAGAAAGTGAAAGAGGTATGTGGATATTCTTACAAATAATTCATTCAAACCAGACATGACGAATAGGAAATTGAAGCATTGTTTTTTTTCGGCGAAGGGCTACAAATACACGTTCGACGATGAGAGATGCCTTCAATTATTTCCATTTTTGTAATATCCTTATTCTAAGGTATCCCTTTTTTTAAGACTTCTGTTTATGATGAAAATTTTTCTCAGCTCACTCTGAATTAAATTGAAGATACCAACTGTTTCCAACATTCATCAAAATTTCTGATACTACTTAAGTTTAAAATTGGGATATCAGCATAGTGGACGGGCGTCGCTTTGTTTAAATCATTTCTTAAAATGTTGATGTGTTCTATCTTACTAACTAAGAATTTTTTAGATTCATAACTGATGATGAAACGTGTTGAATGGTTGCATGAGCTCAGCTATTTGTGTTTCAGTAGTGGTACTGAGATGGCCCAAATTCAGGATGAGAGAGGTCTCATTCGCTGGGTTCTTTTAGTTGTTTAAATCAATAACCTTTGAAGAATAGCTAAATATGCAATCAACCATTTTTTTTTGTTACTGTTTCTCTCCTTCTCTTTAATATAATTCGAATCTCATTCAAAAAAAAAAAAGAGTATAGTATAAAGTACAAGTAATCCAGAAAGTAAACTCACAATAATGAAAATATAGAGATATATATAAAGATACGGAAAGTATGCATACTTGAAAATACAGCATTCAATAGATCTACTGCTCACTCACAATACCGTAGAACTTTCTAGCTTTATCAAGGTTGAAAGTAATACACTCTAAGCAGTTATCAATGTTAGCGTCCTCACTTTTATTACTACTCTTGAATCTATTAACATGATCTTCCAAAACGGTCAATCTTTCACTGGTGCCATCAACAGGGAAATTCTTCACCGATATAATTAGGTTCAACAGGGCCAACAGAGAATTCAACTTATCTGGTTGCAACTCCAGTTCAGGCTCGGTGCCAATCACTTCCTCTCCTTCCGCACTTTCCGTGGTTGCCACAAAGGTTTCTTCTACAAAAACATCAAATAATAACATGAGATCGTTTGCACGATCATCAGTTAGTTCGACGTATTTCGACACTTTGTCTCTAGGAGGCAATGTAGGTGGAGCTGGCGCTTTCTTGCTGTTGTCCTCGGTTATCTCTTTTAATGAAACGGATTCCAGTCTTTGTTCAATGCTGGTTGTTTGTACAGGTTTATTTCTCAGCATTAGATCTTTCAAGATACCGATCAATCCAACTTGGAACCCATCGAAAGGGGGGCAATCAACTAAACTATCAAAGATAAATTGGTATGCAACGTCTTCCGATAAGTTGATTAGGATCTTAATCAATAAAGTATAGTAGAATTTGATCAGTTGCTTATTCTGTGAGTTGAAGACTAGCATCGTTAGGTACTGCAAGTACGAAAACAAGAGCAACTTACCTGCCTTGTCGGACGAGATTTCTTTCAATTGAGCCTTGTTCAATTCAAATATCGAGGAATCGTCCAATGATTGTAGTGAGTTGACCATCATGGAGGAAACAACTGCTAAATTACACAAGCTCGGTTTCAATATGAATGGGACGAATAAGTACAATTGGAATTTCATCAATTCAACGAAAGTATGTTTATCAAATCTGGACTTCGCCCCTTCGATAAATCGCGAGTAAGTGTACATGAAAGTTGCACTTGTTTCCGATAACGATGAAAAACCAGAACTCAAATTCTTGTTGTTAAATTGCTCAATAACCAATTGGAAAATGTCCTCACTGTTGTTTAGATCCTTGAACGATTTGTCGAAGAGTTCGACCGCTTCTGCAACATAGGATTTGAATAGAGAATCGTACTCCAAATCCATAGACAAACCCAACAAGGAATATCTTTCAATCATCTCAAAATCATCTCCATAAGATGGAACGATGACTCCAGTTGGCGTGGTAAAGAAGTTAGGGAAGATTCTGTAAACTAGCTGCGGACCCATTGGCTTCGACAGGTGGTCGATCACAACGCTGAATAGTAAAACGAGCAACTTCCGTTGCAAAGCGTTCTCTTGATCCAATACAACCATCAAATCTTCTTTAGAGTCATTGTTAACGTTATTGTCTGGCAAGTCAGGTGGGGTGTAGTCTCTGATAAAAGTGTATAAACGTCTGCTGATCGATATCTGCCTCGAATGTGCAGTGTCCGCATTCAAAAAGGATATCAACTTCGACACTGCCATCCCTAAAAATTTGGAAGGGACAATGGTTTTATTTCTCTTAAGACATGCAATAATCAACTGTAACATCGAATGGAACTTCAGTATGTAAATCTGCAATGGTTTCTCGGCGTAGAAAAATCTATCTTCGGACGAGTCTATCGATTGCATGAACTCACTACTGTAAGGCTCGCCCTGCTTCAACCCACTAATCAAATCACAGCATGGCAACAACAGTTCTTTAGGATTACCGTAGGTCGCCATAAGTCCAAACAACTTCAAGATTAACATTGGGCTCTTCTGTTTCCTGATTCCAAGAACAGGTTTCATCTCGCAGTCAAAGTAGGATAGTAGAATGGAAGGAAGATCCCAACCAATTTCGTAAAGTAATTCAGGGTTGGATTCAAAAATCTGGCACAGCTTCGATAGAATATCGTTACGTTCATCTTCAGTGTAAATCGATGGGTCGGAGAGGTGGATGTCAAGCACCGTGGAGAAGGTTATGAAATCCTTCGTTTCAAAGCACTCGACTGAGGCATCCTCAAGGATCTGTAGCACCTGGTCGATGTTGAGTTGTGTGATTGTGGAGTTCGATTCCAATTCTGTATCAGACATTTTGTAGATTGCAAGGTTAAAGCGAATGAGTTGCAGAATCTGAAGGCAACAAATGTCATTCCAAAATCCCCCAGCCTCTTGTCTTTCTTGTTTAACTAAAACCAAAGCTCACTGGCAAAAAGCCCAACAGGCGATTTTCCCACCAGCCCCAAACTCGCCACACATTCTTGCATGAGCATATAAAAATAAAAAAACGGTGCACCGCCACAGTTACTGTTTGTATCTCCGACAGGCCGATTTTCTACTTCTGATTACGTTATTAAAATGGTGAGAAAAGAGACAAGTCTTTAGAAAATCGAATAAACAATTTATAAAATCAAGAGCACTAGAACAGAAGTCAAACAAGAGATATAAATATATAAATGGAGTAGGAGGATTGAACATATATTGATATTCGTACCTAGTAGTTCATAATTTTCAATAGGACATCGAGTCTCTCTCTATGATATTCCTTAATTACCTTTAATCCGCATATCTTTCCCAACCTTGAGGTTTCTTCATACCATTAATATTGTAGAACTTGGAAGTACATGAGTAACCCTTGAAAGTGAAATCGTCATTTGGCTTACACATACACTTCTTCTGATCTCTGATACTCTGGTCAACAGGGCAATTAGTGAACGGAACGTGGTAGTATCCAACGTCATCGAAGAAATGGATTGAACCCTTAGGTAAGAACAAGGAAGCAGCAATCGAATGAACCGGAGCATCACCCCATCTTTCATAGAAAAATCCACCAGCTTGATCCAAATGATTGAAGTAGCTCAGGTATGCTTCGGATCTCCATGTAGCCAGAGAAGCAATTTCAAAGTTGGACCAGAAGTGACAACCGTTATAAGAAACACCACCATCATCACTGATGAAGTCCATCAGGTTAGATTCAGGAACGTACTGAGGATTTTCCTTGATAAATTTCTTGGTTTCGTCCCATAGAGTAGTGATAGTCTCCTTGTATTCTGGTAAAGAAATGGTGAAACCATAAGATTTTTTGTTATCCTTCATGAACTTGAAAACATCATAGTCAACATCACAGAAGATCTTGATACCTGGTTCAACTCTCCAGTACCATTCGTAGTCATCTAATAAAGGATGTCTGAAGAAGAAACCTGATTCGTAACGGCACATGTGTCTGTAAGAGATAGAATCACCGTAAATAATTCTTTTTTCTCTCATTTCTTCTCTAACACGAGCAGCTCTTTCAGTATCAATCCATGGAGGGAACGACCATTGTTCGTGAGGAATGACACCATACTTGGTGTTACCGGAACACAATTCAGTGGTGACCCTCTTGAATTCGTCATTGAATTCTTCATCATTCAGAAAGACCCAATCGTAGTGGAACTTGTTGTTGAATCTATCTTCAACCTGTCTAATGGAATCGACCAATTCCCAAAGATCGCCGTTTCTGGCAAGGGAAACAAAAGTGGCCTTCTCCTTTCCGCCAGTACCAGGAACAACCTTCACATTGGCAGCAGCAGCAACTGGATCGGCAGCAATGGCAGCAGCAACGTCATCGACTGCAGATGTAGCAAGCGGATCTGAAGCAACGGCACCCGACTTACCAGCGACGGTGGTGGAAGTGGAGGTGGAGGTAGCGGTGGATGAGGAGCCCCTGGAGAGGATGTACCCACAGAGTATGAGCACAGAGGCAAAAATGGCGAATCTGAAAAGTCTAGGATTAGATCTTGCCATTGCGGGAGATCTGAAAAGAAGAGAGCAGAGAACTGGTTGTAAAGATGAAAAGAAGTGAAATGAGGGGGCAATAGAAAGAGCTTAATGGAAGAAGAGCCAGAAAAATAGTGGCAGGATCGAGAGCCCACCAACGAAAAGTTGACACGAAATTTGCGGTTTGAATTTGTGCAACTTTTTTGTGTGTCTTTTTTTTTGCGTGTCGTTTCTTATAATAGAAATTTATATATCAAATAATTTATATAATATAAGTTAGCTTGCAAGCTGCAATTCTGTACTTCGCGGCTGAGCAACTTTCCATTTTGTGGCAGTTTGAGGTTTGATGTGTGTGGTGTAGAGGTTATATCTAGTATTTTATGTTGCACGTTATAACTTTAGTTTAGCCACTGATCATTAACCATTTTGTCTACTTTCCCTTACATTGGAACTCGAATAATTGGTATATATATATATATATATATGTTATATTTGGTAAATCGTACAAATCATCCACCTTATCTTTTTTTCTAATCTTATCTTATCCCATCTTTTTTTTTTCCGTTTTGTATTTTTTAATTTTCAACCGCTTCTGATTCCTCGTCCTTTACCATTCCTGATTTTGTTTCCAGCAGCATTTTTAGCCTCCATCTTCTTCCGTCTACGTTCTTCAGCACGTTGTTTTCTCTCCTCGGTACGTCTTCTAGCATTGGCTCTTTTTTCTTCCAGCTGCTTCTCTCTTTCCTCCTGCTGCAGTCTACTCCTCTCATCGATTGCACCTTTGTACTTGGTGAAATCGTCGAGTGGAGACACTTGTGCAAAATCAATGAACTTCAAGTTACATGACGATCCACTTATTAACATCCAGTCCCTGCTCGGATCGCACGTACAACGTGCTTTCTTGCGGAATGTGTCGGATAGAGGACATGAACCAGCCACGGTGTGCTTGTATGCAATATCTTGAAAGATGTGCACTTTGCTTTTATCCAGTAAGAAGGCAACTGCAATGGTATGCACCGGTGCATCCCCCCATCTTTCGTAGAAGAATCCTCCTGCTTTATCTAGGTAATCCACAAACATTTCGTATAGTTCAGACCTATAGAAATCCATGTTGGCGATCTCGAAATTCGACCAGAAATGGCAGAGGTTGTAACTGGCTCCTTCGTCATCGCTTATGAAACCTAGCAAATTGTCCTCGTTCGATGGTAGTTGTTCCTTGATCTCTTCCTTCAGGAAAAATTCTAACGTTGTCTGCCATAAAGTGGCGATCGTCTTTGGGAATTCCGTCATACTTAAAGTGAATCCATATTCTTTATCTTGTTCCACCATCATCTTGAACGGATCATCGATGATGTCGCAAGCATAGGAAACACTTGGCTCGACACGCCAGTAGTATTGATAATCTTGCAGTATTGGATGTTTATAAAAGAACATCGAATTGTAACGGCACATGAATCTGTAGGATTCGGAGGTACCGTAAGCCACGTTAGCAAAACTCCGGGATTCCCTAATCTCTTTAGCTTTGTTTGGATCGATGTGTTCAGGGTAAGACCAATGCTCGTATGGGATGATACCGTATCTTGCCACACCTGAAACCATGGCACTTGTAGTCTCTATAAACTCCTGTGAAAATGGTTTATCGTTCAAGAAAACCCAATCGTAATGATAATTCTCGTTGAATCTTGATTCCAACTGTTGAATCGACGAAAGCATGTCGAACATTTCGCTGTTTCTAACCAATGCCACCAAAGTTGCATTCTGTCTCTTGTTGATGAACTTTTCCGTTTTAGCCTGCTTGATGAAACGGAATTGTTCGTATGGTTTATAGTTACTTGATAATCCATGTGGATTTGGATTAGGAACTGGTGCAACTTTAGGATTCGTCTTTAGTGGATTGTCTAAATTGGTACCTTTCAATGGATTTGTTGGATCCTCCTCAATTGGTTGTTCTTCAGTTGGAGCATTAGATGCAGTTGCGGCAACAACCGAAACGTCGATGTCATTCGTTGTACTTTTCTCGTCGGCCACTGGAAGTAACGGTCTTTCCTCAGGTTCATCAGCATTGGCCACTTGACCTTTATTGGTATCCGGTATTGTTTCTTCAATATCCAACTGTTCACTCTGATCTTCTTTGGATGGTGAAAAAATGACTCGTTCTGAAGTGTTCACCCATTTCAAGTAACTGTTGACGTCTATTTCAGAAAAAGAATTTTTCAGCGTATTCATTTTGGTGATGGAGCTGTATACTGAAAACAACACCAAGCATAGTGTTGTTAAGACTATCAGTTTTATCTTTGATGATCTAAACATCAGTAATCGCATGATTCAAAAAAGAAAAGAAAAAAAAGGAGGAATAAAAGGAAAAAGCGAAAGCAAAAGCAAATGAAATGAAAAAAAAAAAACAAATAGAATAAAATGAAAACCCGGTATATAAATTAAGAATCCTTGATTAGAAAAGCAGTAGAGATGAATTAGAGTAAATTCAAAGCAAACAAGTGATGGGTATATGTATGTATGTATGTATGTATGGATGGATGGATGGATGGATGGATGCAACGGGTAGTCTCCGTAAATATACAGGAAAGAAGAAAAACAAGCACCCAACAACTAAAAGAGGGGCAGCAAGTAATAGAGTAGGCACAGCACAGCAAAGCACAGAATAAAACAAGAAGGCTTTGAAAATCAAAGTGAAATTGAAAATAAGAGTTCAAGCCTGAGAATGTAAAACAAATCCATCGATTGCGTCGAGACCCGTCCAAAAAAATGAAAATTGCAGATAAATAAACAAACAAACAAACGTTAACAAACAAATGGCGGTGTCATAAAATCGCACCCAACTTGGCACCTCAGTGTTTATCGATCGATCTGCTATATATATGTTTTAACTTACATTAATATTAATATCATGATTAAATTATATTATATAATACCACTATAATGTACATATAATACACATGTATAGATTAGATAATTCGCTTCAGCCTCCAAGCAGCATCCGCCACAGCATAATAACTATAATATATACCATCAGCCACCACAAAAGCCTTGGCAGGGCTTTCCCTCCTGTTTAGGCAGTTCTCTGTGGCGCGGCACGCACGTCGGCAACTTACAATGTTAACAATTAATTTAGTTTTAAGAGTTTGTGTGTCCGGCTGATTACGGCTTACGGCACAGATTATATAACCAGGGGCAGATTATAATTTTAATCTATATGCACATATATGTGTACTGAGTTAGAATATAAGCTATATCTATATCTACTGACAATCTCTTGATCACTATTTATGATATATATAAATGTCTTAATGTATTGCTTACTGTTCTAATCAGCATAATTTCTCCAATTGACAGGCCTTGTCTTTTGAGTGACATCGAAATATTTCTTACCACAAGAATAACCCCTGAAGGTGAAATCGTCATTCATGTTACAACTACACTTCTTCTTCGTCCAAATCTCTTCATCGATAGGACACATGGAATACACACCGTGGTTGTATCCGATATCTTCAAAGTAGTGTATCTTTTCTCTATCCAAGAAAAGAGACACTGCAATCGAATGAACAGGTGCATCACCCCATCTCTCGTAGAAGAACCCACCTGTTGAGTCCAAGTAATTGAAGAAATCCTCGTAAACATCCGATCTCCAGAAATCCATGTCTGCAATTTCAAAGTTGGACCAAAAATGACAAAGGTTGTAAGATTCTCCATGATCATCACTTATGAAATCCATGAACGAATTCTCATGTAGTGCAGCCTTATTAAGCTTTAAGAAACTCTTAACTGAATCCCATAATGTTTCAATTGTAGCACCAAATTCGTGGATACTGATTGTGAAACCATAAGTCTTGCCTGTTTCTCTTAAATATTTGAATGGATCATCTTCAATGTCACAGTAAAATTTGACGTCCGGCTCCACTCTCCAATAGTACTTGTAAGGTTTCATCAATTCATGCTTGTAGAAGAAACCGGAATTGAAACGGCACATGTGTCTATAACTCTCTAAATCAGCATAAATAATTCCTTTGGCAGCCATATTCTTTCTCTCCTCTCTAGCTTTATCTTGGTCGATGTAATCAGGGTACGACCAATGTTCTTTTGGAATCAATCCAAATTTGGCTTCACCGCTGACTAAGTTGCCAACTTTGGTTTTGAATTCTTCAGAGAATGGTTCATTATTTAAAAAAACCCAATCGTAATGATACTTGTGGTTGAATCTATCTTCTAACCTACGAACAGAACGCATGATCTCGTATAAATCCTGATCTCTACATAGTGACATGATTGTAGCATTCTCTCTAGGGTATGTGAATGTAGGAGGAGCATCGGGTAGAGCTGAAGTAAATGGTTTTGAATTGGAAGGAGAAATTGATCCCAAGGAAGAGGAAAGTTTTGATGTAATTAAAGAAGTGTGATCCGATGTCGAGGTAAATATCTTGTACATAGAGACCACGATCAAAGTCATTGTGACCAATCCCAATAACTGCTTGAAATCTAGTTTTTTCACCCTTTGACGAAGTCTAGCGAGAAACATTTAGTGATGCTATTAGTAAAAAATTGATGAATGATAATTTAAATGAAATGAAATTGGGAAGAAGAAAGTGAACTTTGTGTTTTTGGAATGAGAAAAATACAAGCTTGAAACAGACCAAACCAAGTTGGCGAAAAAGCAGATGATAGTAACTAAGAACAACTAAGCCACCAAAATGAAAGCGAATCCAGTAACGATTACAAAGAAAGAAAAAAAAATAAAGAGCCCGGAAATATATATATATATATCGATAGATAAATATAGGTATATATAGATGCAAAGCTAAAAAGTAAAGAAGACACCAAACGAATCAAACTCACCCAGAAAAAAAATTAGGAAAATGGCCAAGTAGCGAGATTCGAGATAATACAGTACTTACTTAATTATCAGATCGGATTGTCAAATAGCTATACCGTTATTGTTATTGAGAGAGACAGACAGGCAGTTGGCAATGGATGTATATACACTCAATTGGCCGTCGTTGTAAAATTCTTTAATTATAAATTCAATATATATATAGATATATAGATTATAGTGAGTTAACTGTAACTATACTGACAGGAATTTCAATCGACCAGGCCAACAACGAACGCCATACGCACATCACACAGATTGCACACGTTGCGTTGCACAATGTGCTGCATGCACACGCCTCGTTGACCTCCACTCCAATTCGCTCGATTTTGGTAACACAGTTAAGCTTGATCAATCTGTTAATAGCGGCACCTAGAGGCTAGTTGCCGTCAATGCTGATGTCATCTCCTCCTATATATATTAAATTTTGTTCAATTCCTGTTCTCTAGTGTGTTTTTGTTGCTTTTATTTTACTTTTTTTGTTTCCCTTTTTTGCTACCATTTACTTCCTCCGTGGTGAAAAGACTCCGTATATTTACATATTATTAGCTATATCTCATTCCGATCTTTGTTTACTTACGTTTAAGTTTCTTCAAGTAACCTCCAATAGAGCTCTCCGAGACTGTTCTAACGGTCCATAGTAAAACAATTGTACCAAACGGTCCCAACAACGGTGTATAAACGGCCATCTTGTGTTCGTCAGGGAAGTACATCTGCTGAACCATATCTTTTTGGAAAAATGCCTTGTTCGACAACGTGAAGGCCTCACTGGCTAGATGGTTGGCAACACCAAAGTCAGCTCGGTTCAATGACTCAACTGCAGATTCGATCTTCAGTATTGCTAAGTTGACTTGATCGAGGGACGAATCAGGTATAGATATCGTTGGTAGTTGGTTGCACAACTTAACCAAAGAAAGTAAATTTTCCATCGATTTTTCCAAGTTTTTCACGATTTGGAATCTAGTCAAAATTTCAGATCTAATGAAAGGTGATTTTGGTTCCGTTGGTGCACCGATCAACGTGAATAGTTGTGATGCCATGATTTCCATCACTGGAATCAGATCGGCTTCAACTAAATGGTTCTTTTTGGTGTTCAAGATCGTAACACCACCCCATTGTGGAACAATAAACGAATTGGAACTACTGTTTTCAATTTTAATAGGAGATTGTTCGATAGATGGAACATAAACGATGAAATTGATCGCTGGCACCAAGTTGGTATTTTGGTCCAACCCCCACTCCGAATAATCAATGAATGTGCTCGTATCGGATTCTTTCAAAACCCAAGTTCCTTCAGATTCATTGGTTTCTTCATAGCGCAATTTAATGTTATCACTAAGAATCTCGTAATGTTCCACTTGAGAGTCCAGCGTGAAGTTTGCAAAACTTTTCAAATTTTCCAAGTAATTGATGAATAATTTACTAATCTCTTCAATATCCCAGGCAATAACTGTCACCCCTCCTTGTAATAGTGATAGTGTAATGTGATAATTTGGTGAATATGGAATCTTGAGTACACTCTCTGGTTCTGATAAATTTTTAAACATGGAGATCTCTGAAACAAAAACATGGTCAACCAACACTTTTGATATAAATTCGGGAACTTTGTTACTTGTAATCACATTAGTCGATAAAAAGACTTTGATTGTCTTATCATCAAAAGGTGATATGTAGATAGATTCTAGATCTTCGGTTGTTTCTAAAATTATTTTGCAATCCTTTGATGATCCAACTCCATCTTTCAATATTATCTTCCAATTAATAGGAAGCTCCTTTTTAGATAGTTCATCGTCAATTAACTGCTGTGTCTCGTGTAGCATTGGCTTGAGAGGAACAGGTAAATCAATATACACAGGTATTTCATAATGTATCAATGAGGTCAGCTGCTCATTCAAATTATAGATCTTGGCTTCCGGCAGTTCTGCTCTGTGAACCGTTGTGGTCAAACACCACAAGGGAAATCCAATCAAGGCAGCTATCAAGATTATCGATGAAATGATCCATCGTCTAGTTATAATATCCTCTCGGTCCTCCTTGGGTAACTCTGAACTCATTGTCTATATCTGCTGACTTGTTGTATACCTACTTGTAGATGATATATTCCACCTCTTTTGTCTATAAGTGTGTGTTTTTTTTTTGTGTCTCTCCTCGAAATCAGTGCCACCTCGCGGCCTGTTTTTCAGACGTGGAGAGAGCAACTAACTTATTCGTATATAGATATATATCAAGTACTATTATTGCTAATTTATTATATACACGGGTCTTTATCATTCAATATATACTTACATACTTTGCAACTAACGGTCTATTCTATCCTAAAAGTTGATAACAATACCAGGGCCATGTGTAGTACTTAGCACGGTCTCACCAACCAAGATTGGTTTCTTTGTCTTGATGCTAGCGACAGATTCTCTGATAGCCTTACTGGTTGCCATGATGTTCTTTAGAATGTCTTCGTCAGTGAAATTACATTTGGCGACGGTTAATGCAACACAAGAGTTCTTTTGTCTAAAGGGTTGTGTTCCCAAACTTTGTTGGATCACTTCCTTGATGTCATTCGTCACGGTACCTCTCTTGGCATTTGGCATCAACCCTCTAGGACCCAATATTCTAGCCACTTTTCTAAGACTTGTCTCCATATCACTTGTTGCGATTATCTTATCGAAGTTTAATTCAACTGAACCGTTCTGGATCTCGTCGATGAATTTGGCATCACCAACTGTAGCGGCACCTAATTCCAACGCTTCTTGTCTCTTGGCTTCATCGTTAGATAGCACACAAATTCTTGTTTCCTTTAATGGTCTAGGGAAACGAACTGCTCCTGATAATGGTGTCACACCACGTTCAGATAAAACGGTTGTACGAATGTTGATGACTGCCTCGTTCAACGGTCTACCAACTTCAGCTGCTCTTAAGTATCTTAAAGCTTGAGGAATCTCCATGAATAACGGTGAAACGTTGGCTGGTTTCTTTGCTAGAGATTTACGTTGTGCATCTCTACGCGCTATTCTTTTCTCGGCTAGTTTCTTTGCATCGGTCTCCTTTTTCGTCTTTGGTGCTTGGATGAATGAGGATGTTGAGAACGCTCTGATTGTAGACGATGAAATCTGAATGTTCAATGATCTTATTAACGACATCTTGTGAAACTAAGAAGCAAGATATGGCGATTAGTTTGCCCAGCTGTCCCACTACACATCCATTCAAGGCTGCAAGCTTCAAGTGTAGATATTTGATTGCAATATTGAAGACGACGAGCTTGAAAAATTGGAAAAATTTATGTCTCTGTCATTGATTATGTCATCAATAGACATTTTAAAATAATTAGTTACCCGGCTTTGATTTCACTTTTTAATTTTTCACCTTTACTGCAGTTATTATTTTACCCCACCTTCTCTTTCTGTCGGATACCTTTGCAAAAGATTTAAGACTAACTATATAACATATATATATATCTAATTGAATGCCCTGTCATAGTCAGTTAGAACGTATCTGTATCTACCTTTACCGGCTTGGGCATTCTCTAAAGCGTAGTGAATGTTGTCTTCACTGATTGGTACTCTTTCAATCCACCCTTCCAGTTTTTTCTTGCTTGCCAAATCCAACATCTCCAACAATTCCTTTCTAGAACCTAAGTGGCTTGCTCCGAGCAGAGACCCGTTTTTCAACAGGTCCATCGACGATAGTTCGAATGGTTCTTCAGGTAGCCCCACGGAGATGAATTTATGGTGGATCTTCAAGAGGGATAAGTAAGGGCCCAGCTTGAAATTGGATGAGCTTGCACAGCAGATAACCAAATCAAATTTGTACTTCAAACTTTCGTTCCAACCCTCTGTCTCTGTAGCCATGAAATGGTCGGCACCCATCTTCAAGGCATCTTCCTTCTTGGCGTTGGTTCTGGAAAACACCCAAACTTCGTTATCCAAAGCCTTAGCAAAAATCGTGGCAAAAAACCCCAATCCACCTAATCCTACAATACCAATTTTCAACCGGTCAGGTCCGCCTGCACCGTTTCTGACTAGTGGAGAGTAAGTAGTAATCCCGGCACATAGCATTGGTGCCACTTTCTCGTAGTCTAAGTTGTCAGGAATAGGAAAGACAAAATGCTGATGAGCTCTAATATGTGACGCATAACCTCCATAAGTTCTGGACCCGTCATACCACTTGGAATTGTAAGTGTCGATCCATTGAGGACAGTAGGTCTCGTTGTCGCTCAAGCATATCTCACATTTTAAACAGGAACCCACTTGGGCACCAACACCAACTAGGTCTCCGATTTTGTACTGTGTAACGGCCTTACCAACCTTAACGACTTCTCCAATGATTTCATGGCCTACAATAGCAGGAAGCATAGGACCTCCACCCCATTCTTTAGATCCACGAAGTGTATGGCAATCGCTACCACAGACACCACAGCACTTGATCTTGATGTCAACGTGGTCTTCCTTAAATGATGTTGGGTTGAACTTTAATTTTTCAACGGTTGACCACTTGGCAGGGTCAGAAGAGGTGACAGCAAAACCTTCGAATGTATCCATTGTAAAATATGATTTCAGTTAATATAGATAGAAATATTTATAAAAGTAAGAAAAACAAATAAATAAAACCAAGAAAAAAGAAGAAAGAAAGACAAGACAAGACAAAAAATAATAATCCCAAAGAAGAAAACGTCTACATATATATATATATATTATATATATATTCCCAGCACCCAGATCCATATACTACAAGTCTTGATGGTTTGCTCTGTCTGACAAACAGCTGCTGGAGGGTTAAACTTGTGTTAACCCTGCCTAATGGGGAAACTTTGGCGGCACGTTATGGACGGAGTCCTTATTCTTGACACGGCCGATACAGTTCATCTGGCCATCTGTTTATAAGCCCGCAAATTCTTCTCTGAGTATATATATACGACTAGGTATATAGATGATGAGATAAGATGAGAGATGACTCTCTAAGTGCTGTCACCTTTAAATACAACGTACTATATGACAAGCACCCACATATGTCACATTAATTGATCAATTCTCGAATTGAGCACTACAAATCCAATGAGCCGCATATCAAGATTTTTCAAATGCTTTATTCTTTTTTTCTTTTTCTCAAGGAAACTCAACCCATGATCTCTACTGGAAGAGAGCATTCCGGCTATAGTTAAATAGATAGATGTACAGATCTTTGAAAAGATATCTGTTTCAAAACCTATTTGCCATGTCACAAAAAAAAAGTTTGAAAAAACCGGTAATATCGATCATTGGAACCACTGGTGTCGGAAAGTCACAATTGAGCATTCAGCTAGCAACGAAGTTCAATGGTGAGATCATAAATGCCGATTCGATGCAGATGTACAAATCGATCCCTCAAATAACGAATAAGCATCCAATGGAAGAACGGGATGGTGTGGCTCACCATGTTATGGATCATGTCAACTGGGATGAAGAGTACTTCATCCATCGATTCAAAAAGGAGGCCTTGTCTGCCATAGATGATATCCACAGCAGAGGTAAACTACCTATAATCGTGGGTGGTACTCATTACTACTTACAAAGCTTGTTGTTCACGAATAAAACAATAGATACGAATAACAACGAGTTGGGAAATTTGAACAGAAACGAAGATGACGAAACCCCTGCGTTGAGCGACGACCAGAAGATCATCTTGGAAAGCCCAGTCGACGTTGTCTTAAGTGAGTTGAAACGGCTAGATCCTGTAATAAGTGGGAAGTTCCACCCTAATGATGATAGAAGAATAAGGAGAGCACTTGAAATTTGTTACAAGACAGGGGGCCCCGCCTCGGAGATTTATAAGTCTCAGAAAGAAGTTGAAACCTCCGACTCGTCTCTACGGTTCAACACCTTGTTCTTCTGGTTGTTCAGTAAACCCAATATTTTGGATGAGAGATTAGACTTGAGAGTGGACAAGATGATGGACAGTGGTGGACTGGGTGAACTACATGATTTGTACCAGTACTACTTGAAACAAGGTGGTAGTGAGGGGAAAGTTGCATTAGATACTGGTGTCTGGCAAGTAATAGGCTTCAAAGAATTTCTTCCATACTTGAACTCGTCTAACGGAACGCACATATTAGACCAGGATAAGGAAGCTGTTTTGGATGATCTGATATTTAAAGAGTGTTCGAAGGATATGAAGTTGAAAACGAGACGGTATGCAAGAAGGCAAGTGAAATGGATCAAGAATTCATTGGTCCCTGAGTTAGCTAGCGAATTGAAGCATAATTTAATTAACGGTGGTTCGATCTTTGTTTTGAATGCTACAGATTTGTCACAGTGGGATAAGGAAGTTGGTGAACGTGGTGCAAGTATCTGTAGTGAATTTTTACGTGGTGATTTGTCACTAGGTTACTGTGATTTGTCACAGGTTCCTCTCAGTTTGAAAGATGAAAAGTTGGGTATTGTTGAGCGTGGTAATTTTGCTGACGCTGCAGTTGCAGCTAAGAAGTTTGATGAAAGTAAGTGGAAGCATTATACCTGTGAAGTGTGTTTGGGCAAAGATGGAAATCCGCTTGTTCTCGTTGGAGACCAGTATACTGACCATTTGAATAGTAGGAAGCATAAAAATGCTCTGAGGAAGAAGGAGAGGGGAAGTGGGAAAGATGAGTGGATGAGAAAGAAAGCTAAGCAGGAGCAAGAAGATAGAGAAAGAGAAGTGAATAACGATATTTGGAAATGATAGTTTTAATGTACATAAACTTTAATGATAATTACTTGCATACATATATTCATAAACATAAAATCAAACCCAAACCTCAATAAATACACATACAAAAAATAAACAATTAAATAAATAATAAATAAACAAATAAATAAACAAAAAATCAATCTTTAAAAAGCAAACAAGTAGCCCCAATAAATTTTTACACTCCATACTCTTCAGCCATGGTATCCAATTTCTTCTCGTTAGCACTATCCTCGTGTTCATCTTTGCTCAATCTATAAAGACTAATTATCCATGCTATAGCATTCACCAATTTAGCTAGGAGCTTTGGAAGTTGATAGGAAGGATAGATTAAGTTAAAATTGAGTACCAACTCTCCTGCATAACCTATTATTTCCAAAAACGTTTTAAACTTCTCTGTATACAATAGAACTAGTCTTGCGTCATTATGATCTGTGGTTTGTTCCTGCTGTTGAGTGCTGTTGTTGTTAGAATCCACGCTAGCTAACTTGCGGATCTTATCGTCCGATGAAATTAAAGAAATCTCTAACTCGGCGAACTTAATCAATTTATTTATTTTTATCAACCTCAATACCAAGTTCTTCAAGTTGATTAGGATGATAACAATGTAAAATTTAGATAGATTTTTGATGATTGATTCCAAAGCTTTGAATTTGCCGGATAGCTTAGACGTTTTAAACAAGTTCTGAAAAATAACAAAATTGTCAAACAACGATATCAAGGATTCTAAATTACGCAACAATTTTGTTTCAAAGTGAGAATACTTAGAACCCCACGTAACGATCTTTCTTTTTGTAGCAACGTTATCTCCAATTCTCCTGTGTATGCTATCATTATCATTGTTGTTCTGGTTATCTAGAGTCAAGTTTAACACAGGTAAAGCTGTTGAAGTCTTATCAGCTGTTCTAATTATCCTGCTGCTGAAGCTGCTGTAACTGTTGCTCCTACTCAAAGCTTTAGGTGAGTATAAAGTCGGGGTAGTGGAGCTAGAATTCGAATTTGAATCCTCTGTTCTTTTGCGAAATGAAGACTTGCTATCACCACCAGAGTTCTTCACTAAATACCCTAGATATAGTATCTTCAAGGTGGTTTGCAACGCCTTGTCCTTCCCATCGTCGAGGGTCTTGTTCAATTTCAAAACAGAATTGTACTCGTTGATCGCGTGTGTGGAGTTACCATTCCGGTGCCTTGCCCTAGCAGTCTTTTCCAAAATGGAAACAAAGCTTCTAATCCTAGGCAAGTCTACTTCAGAAAGAGCAAGTCCAGACATAGTTGGAATGTATATTTATGGCAAGAAAGCAGAAAAAACAACGAACTGCAACGAAGTAAGGAGCAGAGAAACATATATGTCACATCAATATAATATACAGGCCGGCCTTATATGAATTGCGATCGAGGCCAGCCGCAAAAGGGTTCTACGGTGCAAAGGTGTATATTACATCACGTGATCAACTCTGAAAATTGGAATTGGTCGAAAAACTGCAGAAGGAAAATTCGGCGTTGCCGCTGCCGCTTTTTTTTTTTGCGGGTATAAATTGGGGGCGTTTCCCACTTATTATAGCCTGCTTGCTTCTCGCCTTATTACACCGGTTTTCTTTTCCCTCCTCACTTTATTTATCATCTGAATTGAACTTTCTTCAATTATACTTCGATTTCCATCCTGACGTCGCCGTTACATTTGAATCAGCGTGTACATTACTTAACCATACCTTTAACTAATTAACCGTATCCCTGTATCGAGAACTGTTTTTAGTTGCCTAACAGTTACTAATATATTCTCTATAAATTTTAATCATTTAAACTAAGAAGAGACCTTTTTTTCATTAACGTTCCTTTTTTTTAATTTATTTCAGGTAACAAAGCAGAACTCATTGAGTAGTTTTTGTGGTTTAATATTACATTAAAATACCAAGTGTTTAAAAGAAACAGCACCTACAAGTTTATCCAGCAAATAACTATATTACAGTCAACGAATTCGTAAACATTGCAATCATGTCTAGTCCAGTTGAAGAATTTGAATCCATCTTGAAAGAATTGCCAACTTTAAAAGCTCCAGGTGTTTCTGGTTCCAGAATCAAAAAATTGAGAGACTTGTTCATTAATAACGTTGCCGAAGAGTCTAAGCTTGTTCAAAAAGTGTATGAAGCATGTAAGGCTAGTCCTGCATCAAATAAATTAGGTACTGTGTACGTTGTCGATGCTATTGTCAGAGGTTTGCATGATGAATCTTTGGAAGATAAAGTGGATGAGATCTCAGAATCTGCACCAGAAGGAACCCCTCAATCAGCCTTATTCAAATTCCAATCCTTGATTGAACCGATTATGGATGACGCTATCCAGGTTTCAACCGACGATGTTAAGGAAAAGATTAGTAAACTAGTTGATATTTGGTCAAAGTCGGATACTTTCCAAAAATCAACTATTCAATCTATTAAAGATAAGCATTTTAAAACAAATACTCCTCCTGGTACTCCTCCAAAGAAGAAAGTTTCGTTTGCTGCTGATTTAACTAGTAGTGATAACACTAACGTGGGTACCAACGACGCTCCATCTACTTCTTCCAACACTTCGTCATCATCTTCATCAAGGGATCCATCTTCAGTTTTACAAAATTTGGCTAATCTGGCCAGACAAAGTCCATCGCCTGCTGTCAACAACTCTCTATCTCCACCATCTAATAATTACATTGCTCCTGTTCAAAATGCTCCTGCTCCTGCTGCTCCTGCTCCAACTTCTGCTGCCAGCTCCGATCCAAATGCTATATTCCAATTATTACAGAGCATGAACAAGATCAACGGTGCTCAACAGAACTATCAACAACAGTCACAATTTGGTGCTATGCCACAACAAAGTCAGAGTTACCCGATTCAACAAGGGCAAGCACTTCCTTCTCAAGAATCTCGTTATAGAGAAAGGGATGGCGGTAGAGGCAGAGAGAGAGGTAACCCGCTAAGTAGAAGACAAAGATCCAGATCTCCAAGACGTAGAAATGAAGAACCTAAATCGACACATGTTGAAGGTGAAAGAAACGTTCCTGGAACACCTCACTACAGAGAGAAGAATCCATACATTGACCCAACTATTCCTGCTGGCTGTATTAAAGTGGGTTCTAGAACCGTCTTTATTGGTGGTGTTCCACATTCTATGGATGAGCGTGCTTTAACTCAACAATTGAGACCGTACGCAGAGGTTCAGAGTGTCATTTTAAACAATGAGAGAAAGCATGCGTTTGTTAAAGTTTACTCCAGAGGAGAAGCTGAACAGGTCATTCAGGCCTTTTCGGTTTCTCATCACCCATCGGGTTTGAGAGCCAGATGGGGTGTTGGTTTTGGTCCTAGAGATTGCTGTGACTATCAGTCCGGTATCAGTACCATTCCAATCAGCAGGTTGACCGAAGCTGATAAGAAATGGATCTTGTCTGCAGAATGGGGAGGAACTAGTGGTATGCCAATTCAAGACGGTTTGTTTATTGAAGAACCAGATATTGAGGTTGGTACTGGAGGTGTTTCATCGAAGTCTATATCTAAGAAGATGCCAACGAACTCTACACATAACGGACCAAAATCTGATGGTATGCCAATTACCGGTTATGGGGGACCTGAGGTCAGTCACGGTCACGGCCGTGGTCATAACCAATACCAACAGCATCTAACTCCACCAACGGCGTACGGTCAACCAGTGGCGAACCCAGGTAACATTCCAATGAGCTTTGGTAACTTTGGTCAGTCACCACCACCTCCACCTATTGGCCAAGGAGTGGCACCAGGTGGTGTTGATCAAGCACAAATGATGGCAACGATGATGGCCGCCATGCAGCAGACATTACAACAACAACAGCAGCAACAACCGCAACAAGGAGCCCCACAGCAACCGGATATGAGTGCGATGTTCCAGAATTTGGCTAACATGATGAGGCAAAATCAACAACCACGTTGAGAAATTGCAAATAAAGAATATGTAAAACGATAATTTTTTTCAGTACTGTGTTTTACTTTTTAGCCTTTCTCCTTTTAACGAACCAACTTTTGTCTTTTTTATAATATTTTTTAATCTCTCTTCTGTTCAAGTTTTTTTTAGCTGTTCTCTCTTTTTATCATGATATCCAAGTAAAGTGAACTGTATATAAATATAACTACAATAATTGTAAAAAGGTATATATATAAAAAAAGAGATGGAAGGAGCGTCGCTCCTAGAAGTCGATCGACTGACCGTCTGCCATTCATTTCTGTTGTCGAGATAAAAATTACGTTTCCTTTATCCGAATGGTGTTGAAAAATCGATGCGTGCCTCCTTAAAGGAACAGGAGTTTGCCTTCTCCAGATAAACACGCAGAAAGTTGTTAAAGTTTTCAAATTTAGATTGCAATATCAAAGATGGGTAAAGGACCTACTTTATTAAACTTTGATGCGTTTGCCAAATCCACAGATGACTCTAGGATCAAGACGACCTCGGGAGGTATCTTGACCTTGATTTGCTTCATCACGACTTTCATCTTGTTGATCAACGAGTATTCAGATTACAAGAAAGTTGTGACGAGACCTGAATTGGTTGTGGATAGAGACAGAAACAAGAAGTTAGAGATCAATTTGGACATTTCGTTTCCCAATTTGCCATGCGACATGCTAACTTTGGATATCATGGATCTAACAGGAGACGTTCAAATCGACTTGCTAACTTCAGGGTTCACCAAGATCAGATTGAACAAAGATGGTTCGGAAATAAGTGAGGAAGCGATGGACGTTAACGAGGACGTGCAATTGGTTTCTAACGACCCAAACTACTGTGGTTCATGTTACGGATCGATCGATCAATCGAACAACGACAAGCTGCCACAGGAGCAGAAGGTGTGTTGTAACTCGTGTAACGCAGTGCAGACCGCGTATGCGCAAGTTGGATGGAAATTTTTCGATGGGAAAGATATTGAACAATGTGAAAAGGAAGGTTACGTTCAAAAGATAAACGATCGGTTGGATGAAGGTTGTAGGGTGAGAGGAACTGGTGAGATCAACAGAATTGGAGGTAACATCCATTTTGCGCCTGGTGCTTCGATCACATCACAAGGCAAGCACGTTCATGACTTGTCTTTGTATGATAAGTATCCAGAAAAGTTCAACTTCCATCACAAGATCAACCATTTCTCGTTCGGGTTGGACAACCAACTGACTAACGAGTACAGTACGACGCATCCTTTAGATGACAAGGAGGCCACTGTGGGTGATAAGTACCAGATGTTCTCTTATTTCCTGAAAGTTGTAAACACAAGGTACGAATTCTTGGACGGTACCGTGGTTAATACGAACCAGTTTTCAGCCACGGAGCACGACAGACCTTTGAAAGGTGGCAGAGACGAGGACCACCCAAATACGATCCATGCTAGAGGTGGTTTGCCAGGTTTGTTCTTCCACTTTGATATCAGTCCAATGAAGATCATCAATAGGGAACAATACAACAAAACCTGGAGTGCTTTCTTGCTCGGTGCCTGTGCTGCCATCGGTGGGGTGTTGACCGTAGCTTCCGTGTTGGATAGAACGATCTGGACAGTGAACAAGATGTTAAAGCAGAAAAAAGATACATGAGGAGTAGATGAATAGATAAAAAACATAATCAAAATACAAGATACAAAAAATGTAGAAGGAGCCCCAGTAAATAGATCGAGAGTATAACACGTAAGCATGCATGCAGAATATAAATAGAAACCGTCCCCGACGCGTCGCCGGTACGAATGGGTTACGAATCACGATTTATATTGTATACAGAAAAAAAAAAAGAAGGGGCGCCAACAAGGTCTTCGATCGACAACAACCAATTTCAACCAATTCCATCCATCCATCCATCTATCCGTCTGTCCAGCAAACAGACAAACAGCACAAAAATATCACAGAAGAGTTGACAATCATTCGGCAACGGGTTCTTCTTGATTGCATGTCTGCTTGTTTTCTCTCTGCATTACTTCTGCCCCTCAACTAATTCATTCCTTTAAGGCGCACCGTTTTTCGTCCCACAGGCACTCGAAATTAGCGTCCGTCTCACACTCATTTCAAGATACCCAATTATATACCCTCGTGTGCCATAGAACTAGACACTGAGAAACTAGATTTGAAGAAGAATAGCACGAAACAAAAAAATAGCCCCCATTGAATACCCGCTTTTTGGATTTCCACCCCCCTCCATTCCCCTTCCTCCCAGTTTTGTTAACGATCAGAAGAAGAGCGTACTTATATATCAACAATGTCACATATACCACCACTACGCACGAACTCGTCGGTTTCCACACTATCGTCGTTATCAAGAACACCAAGCGGTCCCATGGTTGCCGCTTCCATGATCATGAACAAGCAGGCTAGCCATTCCGATTCTCTATACTACGTGGCGTTGAATCTGCTCCATCGCTTGGGTAAAGTTCCTGGAATGAAACCATTTCTGGAATTGGCATTTGCTAAAGCTGAGGAGAATTCAGAACAACAGGCTATTTCTCTGAGTTCGAAAAATCTGAAGCTTGATGAACAGAGAAAGAGTCAAAATTCGAATACCAGTAGTAACAGGGACAGCTCGCCGTTCTCGGACCAATTGCTAAGCTATTGGAATAGCACTCTATTTACATTTGGTGCTGGTATATTGCCTGCTCAAATTGGTTACGATCCAGTCACACCTATTTGGAAGTTGTTCCAGCAAGGTGCACCACTATGTTTGATTTTCAATTCGTTGAGTCCTGAAAATTCAATTGAGTTGGTCAGTTCTGACGATTTGAAAGTTTGTAAGATGAGTGTCTATAAGTTTTTGAGTGCATGCAAGATGTTTTTGAATGTCAGAGATGATGAATTATTTCCAATTACTAGTGTATTCTCCGACGATACCAACAACTTGATAAAAGTCATACATGCTGTGAATCTCGTGTTGAATTTCGATCCAAGGTTCGATGTGCGAGGCGTTGAAGACCAGTTAGTTGTGTCTGATTCCAGATCTAAGGTGATGAAAGAGCTGGTTGAAACCGAGAGAAAATTTGTGCAGGATCTAGAAGTCTTATACAAATATAGAGGTGAATTGATCAAGTCTGAATACATATCGAGTGAAAATATTAACATGTTGTTCCCAAACTTGACTGAAATATTGGACTTTCAAAGAAGATTTCTAGTTGGCTTAGAGTGCAATGCTTCAGTTCCAAGCAAGTATCAACGAATTGGTTCTGTGTTCCTACATCCAGGCTCGCAAGGTTTTAGAATCTATGAGCCTTGGTCGCTATTCCAAAACTCTGCCATTGAATTCATCAATAAAGAATCAGCAACTTTAAAGAAGGCATCAGGGTTAATTGGAAGTCCCTATGAATTACAAAGTTTCCTAATCAAACCAATCCAAAGGCTATGTAAATACCCAATGTTGTTACAAGAGTTGCTGAAATTGACTGATTCATCTTGGCCTAATTATTCAGAGTTGAACGCTGCCTATATTTGTGCTAAAGAGGTTGCCAACAACATCAACGAATCTCAAAGAAAGTCGGAAAACATGCAGTTGGTGAAAGATTTACAAACGAAGGTGGTAGACTGGAAAGGTTATACCATGAGCAATGCGGGTGATTTAATGTTTGCCAACGTTGTTACTGTTAGGGATTTGTTAACTGATGGCCATTCTACCGAAAAAGAGGTTCATTGTTATCTGTTTGAAAAAGTTATATTTTTCTTCAAGGAAGTTCACCAGAAAAATAGGCTATTAACAAATAGAAAGAAATCGTCGGCCTCGTTATCGAGTATCAATTCTACTTCCCAGCAAAATGTGCAGCTCTCGTTGAACGGTATAGTGTACATCAACAAGATTTACAGATGTACGGCATCCGACAGTTCGCCATATTTTTCGAACACACCATCGGGTCATTTCCTAACGTTGAGATGGAAAGGTAATAAAGATAGTGGAGGGTGTGTGATCAAGTTCAGGACTGAAGAGCAGATCAACCAGTGGCATCTAGCAATCAAAAGACTATCGAACGATGAAGATTTGTTTTATCGTAATTCCGGTTCCAACAATATCAATAATAATGGCATTGACTCCCCATACCAGTTGGAAGGTTACAACAGCCTTGCAACGACAGCTACGAATACAGGGGGGTCGATAAACGGCAGTCGGTTATCCGGCACAAGATCTTCGTCAACGTCTTCGGATCATTCTCCTTACTTTCTACCGAAGATGAGAACTACGAGCTCTGCAGCTTTGAATAACAACTATCCAGCCTTACCAACCGAGAAGAAGTTGAGATCTGTTTCGTCTCCTGCGTCGATCATGGATAGGAATTCTCCCAATTCGAGTGGATCGATCACTTGGAACAACGATTATACTTTGCACTCCAACATGAGTAACCTATCGATCTCGCAATCTTCATCGACTACAGGTAGCGCCAATAATGGTGGCAAGTTACAACAGTTACCACCTTTGCCGATGTTATCTCAATTGCACCAACAGCAGATACAACAACAACAGCAGCAACAACAACAGCAACAGAAAAACCAGCAACAGAGCAGCGTGAATGTCAAACTAATATATAACAACGCTAATACTGTGCACCTGTCGGTACCTACGAACTTGAATTTCCAGCAATTGAAGATCAACCTGATAAACAAACTGAAGTATTCTTTTGGAGGGACGTTGATCAACTATGAATCGTTTGACTCTGGAGAGATAAGGTTCAAGTTTAAGGATGAAGATGGTGACTTCATAAGATTCCAAAGTGACGATGACTGGTTGATTGCCAAGGAGATGCTCGAGGAAGTTGAGGATGAAGAGGAACGAATTCTAAACATCAAAGTTTTTGTAGAGTAGAATAGCACTTTTCTTTTTATTGAAATAGAACAAATGAAGAACGAAGAACGAAAACAAATGTAAACGGTCGGCTATGCACCGATCTGGATTCAAGCGTGTAGCGTTGAAGGAAGGAAGCTGGAAACGAAAAAATTGGCTAGTAGGTACGTGCAAGTGATATAAATTGAAAAATGGTAGCAGCAAACGAGCAATTCGAAATATTCGAAATAGGCAATGCAGAGATGTCTGTCAGAATGCGGAACTTCCCGCAGCCGTTTGGCAGATTTCAATTTTGCACCGTTTAATTTGTCAGTTATAAATTTGTGTGTTTTTTTTTATTTTGTGTGGTGGAAAAACTTTTCAGTCACACAGCCAGCTTTGTTGTTGTCTGTGTGACTCTGGCCGGTCCGTATTATTAGTGTTGTCATCGTATCATATATCGATCTATATATATATATATATATTGTGTGGGGGCCTGATATTTATAATTGATTGAGCATCGTCATCCGATTGGACGTTTTTCATTTTTTCATATTTCAATCAGTATTTATTTTTTGTTGTTTTCTTCTTCTGTTTTTTATTTTTTATTTTGCCGTTTTTGTTAATACCTGCATCTTGTACACATCATGATATCCTCATCGGTTAAGTCATCGAGCATAGCATCCAAATTGAATCTCAGCCGATTGAATGGGCAATATGTTGTCTTCACGAGAAGACGTATATCCAGCATACTACCATCATCCAGAATCAGTAATGGCACACGCATATCTGGAATAACTACTAGTCGAACTACAAGCACAGCAACCTTCAATGTCATGTCATCGTCATCATCCACTTTACAACGTTTCCAGACGATTCAAAGAAGTTGTAGTCGTCGTTGTTTTACCACGACGTCAGCGAGAGGGTTGCCTTCTCAAGAGATCCCATTTGAGGAGATGGATTCAGAACAACAGGAACTGCTTACTGAAGAAAGGGCCGTTGATACGGTGGACGTTTGTATAGTTGGTGGTGGACCTGCAGGACTGGCCACCGCGATCAGGTTGAAGCAATTGGATGAAGATGACCAACTTCGAATTGTCGTTTTGGAGAAGGCACCAGATATGGGGTCGCATATCGTTTCGGGTGCCATCTTGGAACCTCGTGCCTTGAGGGAGTTGTTCCCAGAGAGTGAATTTTACGAGGAGAACGGGGGTGGAATCCCGTTGCCGTCTGATATGGTGACCAAAGTGGAAGAAGACCATGTTAAGTTGTTGTTCAAGAATGGATGGTCTGTTCCTGTTCCTGAACCCCCACAGATGCTCAACAAAGGTAAGAACTACATAGCTTCACTATCTGAAGTTGTCAAGTACTTGAGTGAGAAGGCAGAGGCCATGGGTGTAGAAATATATCCAAACACTTCGATTTCAGAGTTGATCTACGACTCAAAAGGACATGTTAAAGGTTGTTCTACTGTCGACATGGGTATATCCAAAGATGGTACTCCCGGTGACAATTTTGAAAGAGGTATGGAATTCCATGCCAGAATGATGGTGTTAGCTGAAGGTTGTCATGGTTCACTGTCGAAGCAAGTGATCAACAAATTCAACTTACGTGAAGGTAGAAGCAAGCAGACCTACGGATTGGGTATCAAAGAAGTCTGGGAGGTCAAACCGGAGAACTTCAAGAAAGGTTACGTGGCACACACGTTGGGTTATCCTTTGGATAAGGACACCTACGGTGGTGGATTCCAGTACCATTTCGGTGACGGGTTAGTCGCAATTGGGTTGGTTGTTGGGTTGGATTACCAGAATCCATGGATATCGCCGTATCAAGAATTCCAAAAGATGAAGCATCACAAGTTTTACAAGTCGGTCATCGAAGGTGGCAAATGTATATCGTATGCAGCTAGAGCGTTGAACGAAGGTGGGTATCAGTCAGTTCCCAAGTTACACTTCCCTGGTGGTGTTTTGGTGGGTGCATCTGCTGGGTTCATGAACGTTCCAAAAATCAAAGGTTCCCATACTGCTATGAAGTCCGGTATGTTGGCTGCTGAGTCGATGTATCCTGAGATTCTTAGACTCAAAGCACAACAAGAGCAAGAGATGGCCAAAGATGAAGAAGAGGAGGCAAACGAAGAAGAAGAAGAGGAGGATGATGAAGACGAGATGATGATCTTGCCCGAATGGGACGCCATCGATTTAGCAACCTACCAATCAGCATACGAGTCCTCTTGGATCCGTGACGAACTCTACGAGATGAGAAACGTGCGTCCTTCATTCCACATTACCCCACTGGGCATGTGGGGAGGAATGGCTTTATCCGGTTTGATAACGTTGATCACAAAGGGTAGAGAACCGTTCACTTTGCCCTTCAAACATCTCGACTCCGAAGTTGTGCAAGATGCAAGCAAGTTCAAGAAAATCGAGTATCCTAAACCTGATGGAGAGATCAGTTTTGATATTCTTACTTCGGTTTCGAGAACGGGAACGTACCATCAAGAAGATGAAAGATGCCATTTGAGGGTTCCTGGTCAAGACCTTGAATTGCACGCTAAGAAATCGTATCCGAAATTCAAGGGTATCGAGCAACGGTTCTGTCCTGCTGGTGTTTACGAGTATTTGGAAGATGAAACTAGCAGTGTTGGTGTCAAGTTCCAAATCAATTCTCAAAATTGCATTCATTGTAAGACATGTGATATCAAAGTTCCCGAACAAGATATCAACTGGACCGTTCCTGAAGGTGGTGATGGTCCAAAATATCAAATGACTTGATTTATAATAATAATACTAATAATATATATAGATAGAATAATAATTCCTAATAGAATTGACTAAATGATTTCACTTTTTTTTATTTATTTACTAAATCCTAATTTGTTATAATAAGTATCCAACTTAAATAAATTCACCTAATATACAGACAAAACAAAAAGAAAGAGAAAAACATAACAATAAAGAACAAATTATCCACATGATATCAAATCCTGGCTTGTTCGAAAAAGCATAGGAAGATCATAAAACAGAAAAAAAACAAAGAGTGAAACGAGCATATCACATAGAAAGAGAATAATAAATCTGGTTCAAAATGAAAAAAAAAATGAAAAATTTATTAAGCACGTTAAAACCATTAAAAAAAGTAACCAAAAAAGATTAAGTTAAAAAAAAAGTAAGCTAAGAAAAAACAAAAATAGCAATCACAAAAGAGAATAAAATAATAAGAAATGCCCAACCCCTTTGAAAATAGAAAAAAAAATATAATAACAGTTATTGACAAAAAAGCAAGTTAACAAAAACAAACAGAAAAGTCAGCAACCATAACCAAAAAGAAACAAACAAAAAAGCAAAATCAAAAACATATCATCCAAAACATAACAGTAACACAAAAATACCAAGAATCATCATCATCATCTCAAGTAAACAATGTCTCCAATTCGTCTAAACTAATATCTTCAGGTGTACCAACTTCTTCTGTCAAAAATCCTGCTCTAACCGTTTCCAACCATTTCATACTGATTGATGGTTCGACAGAAGTATCGGACATGATCGATCTAGTTATAGAATTAACTCTTTCAGCAGGACTATTGAAAGAATTCAAAGCGGCAGCTCTTAATGCCGCAACTGCAGCAGCAGCAGTTGGGCTGTTTGCAATCGAAGAATTTTTTGGGATTCTTGGAGTTGCAGCAGCAGCAGTTAATGAGCCAACATTCTGGTGATGATGATTTGGTTGTTGTTGTTGTTGTTGTTGTTGTTGGTTGTTAGATAGATGAATAGTCTTTGGCTTTTTAGAGTTGACAAAGGACATTGATTTGGATCTCTTTCCAATCGATGATGGAATCTTTTCACGAACAATAATTGAACCTCTTCTGTAGTAACCATTGTTGGAATATAATTCATTTTCTTCGTCATCATCGGTGAAAGCTGGACGAAGAGTTTCATAAACATCATCTGAGTCATCTGATTCTGAATCATGCAACGCACTTAGCCAATTGGAGTTCTTACCTTCTCTCAAAGGACCTTTAGAACCGTCAACGGATCTGTAGTAATCAATTGAGCCAGGTGCTGAATTTTGTCTCGTTGCTGAGGAAGCAGCTGTCGATTGGAATGAAGATGGGGAACCTGAAGAATTGATGTTTTCAAACGATCTCATATTTAAGGAAGCAGTCACAGGTGCAGAGGAATAAGGGATCGACAATTGAGGAATTCTTAGATCTAGCGAAGAATCCATAAATGGCGAAGCATTATTCAATTCCAGTCCCTGTGGAGAAACTCCATTAGAGTTTGAGAAGGAGGTACCATCCATAGGAGAGTCCGAATCTGGAGACAATGATCTTGTTGAGTTCAATTTTTTAGATTTCTTGGAATCCTTTTCAGAATCAAACTCCTTATTTTCACCACCATTTTCAGCTTCCAAAGCTTTTTGAGATTCCAAAACTTGTTGAACATAGATGTAATAATCTTCGGCTAACAATCCACGATAAACATAAACCATTCTCTTTGGTGAGGCATCTGCCCAATCTCTGGATAAAGCATACACAATTGTCTTCTCACCCTTTTCGACTCTTTTGACGTAAGCATTCAGTTTAGCAGAGACTAAATTAGAAGTCTTTGATGACAACTTAGCCATCTCTGGGTGCTTTTCAATAAGGATGTCACAGATTTGTTTAACAGTCATACCTTCGGTATTTGGATCGTGATCATATAAAATCTCAAAAATGGCAAATAGGACATCGTCATCCAGAGTGGAGTGAGGAGATGGTCTTGGTCTTTCATCTTGGATTGGAACAGAAGTTGATATACCACTAGCAGACGATGTAGAACGATTAGCGGATTTACTAGCCTTTTTGGCTTTTTCTTTATCCTTTTCATTTTCTTTCGACTTTTTCTCCTTCTTTGGGGAGGTCGAGGAGGACGATGATGAATTTTCTGCAGATGAAGCTGGAGGTGATGTTGAACTCGAAGAAGGAGGAGTGATTGTAGTTGGAGCGTTGGTCGATGAACTTGCAACTTGGTTGACGTTGTTTTCGTTCGTAGGCTTTGATAACTCAGATGTATCTGCAACTGAAGTCGCAGCCGTGGAAGTAGTTGAAGAAGGAGTCGAACTTCTTTCACTTGATGGTGAATCTGGAGTCATATCCTCAACTTTTGGAGAATCAGGGAGACCATGATAGCCACTGGTGGAATCGTTGTTTGAAGCATGCTTATGAATAACAAGTGAAGCCATAATGAAGAAACGATAGTAAAGTAATGATGAAATAAAATGAGGGAAAAAAAAACAATGATCAAGAAAGTAGGAAAGGAAAATGTAATAAAAAATAATCAGGAATCCGAAAATCACAAACTGGTCGTTAAAAGCCTTTTTTATTTTGATATATTTAAACTAATTGAAAATGAGCTTATAAAGAATGATAATAAACAAAGGGAATTTTATTATTTAAAAGATTAACTTAATAACTTTTAAAAAACTCTTTCTCTATTTTGTTCAATTCTTTTATTTTCAAGTTAGTTTCTAAAAATTGAAATAATATCAAAAAGCTAGAAACGTGATGGGGGAAACGATAACACGAAATTAATCAAGCAAACTATTGAAATGGGGGATATCCGTCAAAGCTTCTTCTCCTTTTTTTAAAAAACTAAAGTTTAAAAAAAAATTTGAAAAAACTCGGGTTCAAATTTAACACCAAATACAAATAATACTTGTAAATAACTCTTCAGACACTTTCAATTTGAAAATAAAGAAGTATTTAAGCTAATAAATACCTCGATATACCTATTGATCTGTGTCACTCTTGAAACAAATTCGAAAGACGACGATTTCAAAACAAATAAGAAATAAACTTAATAGTTCTGTAGAGTGGGAATGAAAGTAAAAGGAGTTAGTATAATTGAATGGAAAAGGAAAATTAAAAATAAAAATAAAAATAAAAACAGAAGAAGAAGGAAAAAGTTTAAAAATAGATGATAAAAGTCATATATTGTGAGTGCTGTTGGTCTTAACGGGCCGTTCCCGATCTCCTCCTGTGAAACGACTATACCCGGGGCATGGGAAGAGAGGAGAGGAGAGGACAAAGATTGAGGAAAAGATTGATGAGATACCTACTTTTCTTCTTATTTGAATGTTTTCTATATATGAATATAGCTATTGCAGTTGCAACGGAAGGAAGGGAAGCAAAAGGAAAAGGGGAAACAGGAGAAACAAAAAAAAAAAAAACAGGC
Source organism: Ogataea paraovalis (assembly GCA_030565405.1). Classification (NCBI taxonomy): domain Eukaryota; kingdom Fungi; phylum Ascomycota; class Pichiomycetes; order Pichiales; family Pichiaceae; genus Ogataea; species Ogataea paraovalis. Next base: position 20,186 of record JAJMBU010000061.1, on the reverse strand, counting down.
CAGATAAAAGAAAGCACAAAGCAAAGCAAAACAAAGAGAGTGAAAAATTGAGTGAATCTCTCTCTCTCTCTCTAATCGAGCGAAAAATTTTCAGAAATTGCAAAGTTGCAAAATTGCAAAATTGGCAGAGGTGGAAAGTCCAAATCGGGTAATTTCTTCTGTGTGCATTTCTCTCAAATGATCGATCGGTCTGTCGATTTGCTTCTAGATTCTTCCTTTTGGGCATTGTTTGTTTGTTAGTTTGGTACGGTTTCGTTAAATTACCAGTACATGTGTTTTTGTATGTGGCAGGGCAGGGCAGGGCAGGGCAGGGCAGAAGGGTACCTGTCTGCCTGTCTGCTCGCTTGGTCGGTCACTCCGATCTGCTTATGTTTATGTTTATCATACTTAGGCATACATATATCTACATCAACTCCTTGATACACTATAACTCCGGTATATATATATATATAGATTCATCAATTATATCTGCATATGTGTGTGTGTGTAATTTCAACCGAACTCACCAAATCGGCAACCGCATGCAGAGATCAGAGAGATAATTTGCGGGGTTTTTGGTAGTGTGCGTATCACCTTTCCAGGGTTCCGCGCCCTGATGGTTTATCACGTGATTGTACATCTCTCTCTCATTATCTATGTATATCTATCTATATCTATATATCGATTGATCCCTCTTTCATTGCCTCGATAGATTCTACCGTCTTTGCAAACTCTTCCTTCCAATAATCATCTTGGTACATCTGGGAAGATGAGTCTCCATTGGGTGGATTGAACCAATAGTTTATGGCTACGTGGTTGTTTGTCTTATCGTCACTGAAGGATGTCACTTCGTGGAACCAGCCGGTAGGAAGGTAGAGCATCTGTCCTGGTTTTAAGTGGATCTTGACATTGTTAGCATTTTGTAATTTTGGATATTTTTCTGCAATCAATTTCTGCATCGCTTGTAGTTTGTATTTGTCATTTTTTGCTGTCAATTCGTCCAAATGTAGTAGCGATGGTGGTATCTTACTGAAAGAAGGAGGATCGAGCTTCTTTGTGCCGTCATCGTCATTCGCTGCAACTTTGAAATCTTCATCTTTTATTATCTCGAGCAATTCTTCACGCTCTTTCTTCGTTAGTCTGTCTGCCTCTTTAGATAGTCTCCATCTTGCGTACTGGTCGATCATAGATCCATCACTTCTTATATGTTTCCAATTTGGTGAGTTTTCATCTCTCTTGTAATCAATCACACCGGATTGAAAGATCTTGTTCACTGTTCCGTTCGTATACAGGTTATAAGCTTGATCTGGCGAAAATAAAGTGAATCTTTTGGATCCATTTATTGGAATGTACAAGTTGTCCGCGTGGTCATGATGTAAACCTGATGATGATCCACCTACTGTAGGTATCGATTTACCCAATCCTAAATCTTTAGAATTTTTTTCATCGAATTTTAAACTAGATGATGAGGATGAATTGGATGACTTACCGATCCATATGTTGATTTGTTGAGGTATGAGTGATTGCAATATATTTGGTCTTGGATTCAAAATCTCCGGTTTATGAATTAGATTGGTAAGCGGAGGTGATAGCAATTCCCTTATTCTCAACTTGTGTTCAAAATTTGATGCTTCTTCATCGATTTCATCATCTTCTTCTTCTTCTTCTAGTTCATCAAAATCATCCTTAAGATTATTCATGTCTATTGAATCAGCATCTGAAAAATCTGAAAAATTCTCAAACGAGCCTCTGGGCTCGTCTTCTTCTTCCTCTTCTTCTTCTTCGTTGTCGTCGTCATCTTCTTCTTCTCTTGACAAATCGTCTCCTTTTTCATCCTCCTCTTCTGCATCTTCCTCCTCATATTGTGTCGTTAAATACAATTGATCATCACCACCTTCCAATTTCTCTATGAATTCCTGTAACGTCATTCTTAACCGATCAACACCAGATCCATAACCTCCATCCACTTTCTTTTCAACTTGTAAGTAACCATCAAACTCCAAAGTTTTTAACAATCGATCCAATTTAAACTTCTTAATGTCCAGTTCAGGTATGACACCTTCAATAATACATGGTTTCCGGTTCAATATATACTCTTTTTCAAATTCCTCCTTATTGAGATCATTGATTGATACCGTATCTATTTGACTTGCAGACGATGAGTCGATCTTGAAACCTGCGTATTCATCGGTTGGTAACTTCTGTTTCTTGGAACCGTTACTGCTACTGTGATCCCTTTGCTTGTTTTTCATAATTCAAAGCTTATAGTTTTTCGGCTGAAGAACAGTCAACCAAATCAATTGAAATATATATATTTACATGATAGCAATATAAAAGAGGTATATTTGTAAAAGAAGCATCTCGAGATAAATTTTTTTCAGCTACACCGCCTTGAAATTTGTAACTTGGGTGGGAGAAGGCGACTTTTTGAAATCGATCCATTTTTAGGAGTGGTACGGGTTCGGTAAGAAAAGATATATATTAAAAATTGAAATTATAATTTTAGAAAGAGGAGGTTTGTCGGTAGATTTTAATATATGTTTTAAAGCAAGGCGGAGTTGTTAATCGAGCAATAGATATTTTATACAGCGGCACTGTGGCGATAAGGCAGTAGCAAGTGAAACAGTAACTGTTCTTCTTTGATGATAACAGGTGAAGTATAAATCCATCGAACAAAACTCAAAGAACAAAAATAGCTAATAACCGGCCGACTGGTCATGTGAATAAAATTACGCTATATAAATTTGAACAATCGACAAAACAACCTAGCTGCTTGAGCTTCAAGGTGCACACATGGTCTTACCAAAGTCGGTCAAAGCCACACGGCATGAAAAGATCTCCCAATTTGGGCAAAATAGATGAGTCCATGTTAATTAAGAGATCTATATATATATATGAGTTTTCTTTTTTGGGGTTTCTTATGTCAGCAAGCCTTGTTATGGCAGACAAGTGGGAATTTGAATTCAATTTTTACAAATCTTCAAAAGGCAATTTTTGTTTAGCATGCAAATTGCGAACAATCAAATCTTTAAACCTATTGTTCGGGAGCTGTGTTCAATAAAGGTGTACATAATGAATGCTCAAGATATATATAGGTTACACCTGTATGCAATTAGACCTTAGATAGGTGTAGTTGGTATATCGATCTATATATATATATATATATATATAATTATTATAATATACTTGGATATATGGTAGAAAGAAATGATGACGATTGAGCCAACTACATTTAAAACGTACAAGTTGTGTTTGAGGAATCGGCGACAATCACAACTTTGAAAGTCGGATCGCTTGATGCAAACAGAGTTAAGTGGTTGTGCCGAGATTTCACGGCAGGAGAATCCACAACCATGGTGTGTGGACTGGGAGGCGGGAAAACACACGCGGCTGCCAGTCAGCCAGTAAGAGCAAGAAAAGAATGAAGGGCAGAGAAATCATATTGAAGACATGGATAGATCTCGGTATAGAGAGAGTGCTGGATCGATCGACATGGAGGAGAGATAGCAGGGGCCGGGCGACGTGAACGGAAACTATGGCCGTATGGCGGTGGCGGTGGCGGTGGCGGCGGCAGTGGAAGGGGCTGTGATACGCCTGTGGCCCGCACCCGGTGCCCTTGCTCTCTCGCCTTGAAGAACGAATCTCTCGGCCACCAATGGTGACGGTATCCGCCCCAGTTCAGAACTTTTACCACATTTGTGTATATATTTTATTAATTATATATAATCATCATGCCGTATGATAGTGTGTGTCAATATATCAATTGATACAACTAAACTTTCTTTATAGTTCCTGGATTGTGGTAGTGGACCACAGTTTCAATCTCCTAAATGGGAAATGTGTATATAATATATTATAGGTAGCACCGCAGTTTTTTTTTTCTCCACCAAGAAAAATATCAGAGAGTGTCTGTCTCAAATTTGTAAATTTTGAAAAGTTGGGTGATTCTTACTGTTTCAAAAACATAAATAAATGATGATGAAACAAAGGGGCTGCTAGGGGTAACTGTAGGGATATAAGGCTCTACCTATTGTAGCAAGCCAGCGCAAATTATTCACAGCTGGATCGATCCGTTCGTTGATTTGGGATCTTTACAGATCCCTTTAATAGGGGGATAAAGCAGAAACCAGAGGTTTTTGTGTTTTTTTTTTGTACGTAATATTTATTATAATTTATTATTGGAGATGCGAAGGTTGTGTCTGAGTAAAGGGATGACGATAAAAAATTTATATAGTACGTAATTCTCACACACTGCTTTCCGGTCGGGTTACCTCACTGCCATGATTCAATTTGTTGTTATGGGTTACTACCTAACTGTAATGTTTCATGAGCTAATATGAAACAATGATAGAGGCACCTAGGCGGCTACACATCCAGCTTGGTGTGGGAGTACTAAGAAATAATAATCGGTTGTCTTCTATTTTATTTTCTTATATACTAGCTTATTCGATCAGCTCGATATTTATATGTATTGACCGATAAATCATGTAGAATGAAATGAATTTTGGCAATCAATTGAATTGCTTGAAATTGAATTAAGGCAACTTTAAAATTGTAACTTATAAACTTAATCAACAATAATGATAATAATAGGGAGATAAAATCGCATAATTGAAAACTGTCCACAGTTTATCGGGCGAACAACTCCACAATAAATCAACGTTGGCTTCTCATCAAAGCAAAAAAAAAGCCGGAGTATTCAAACAATTGGGAAACGGAATTTGAGGCAGACACTATTATATTATTATTAACTATATATATACTACTTTTCTGTTAGGTTTCTATTTTACCAATCATGGAAATGTAACAATTTCTTGGGTCAATTAACTATAACTACAGGATTTGTAAAAATATCTTTTTACCTTCTTTTCGGCTTTACAAATCTGTTTAATTTACAAATCTGTCTAATTCTGAGGATTGAAATTATTCAAGTTGAATGCAAATCTAAATTATGATCAATTAAGGCATATTTTTTTCACAAATTGAAGAGAGACAAAAAGAAACTAGCGGCAGTAATCCGTTTCCCCATAAGCGCAGTTACTGGAAAAGCTATCGAGGTGCCCCGCCCTGCCAAAGTGAGTAAAATTTAATGATCACATGTGTATATATTTATCTACAGCCAGACCATCAAAGATGTAATTGCTATGCTAGGCCAGATCAGAGTGATCTGAAATTTCAACTTATCAGATGTATCCAGGTACTATATATATATATAATGTATTAACAGATACTGATTATAAAAACCAACCTTATACTCCAACATTCTAATAGTTTGTTGGCTAGCTAGAGCTTTGACAAAAGTAGCTCCGATTACGTGGAACTTCTACATTGTGCCACTTACATAATCGGGGTTACTGTGGTATATACAGCGATGATCCAAATTCGCCATGAGAACTGAAACCCCTGTAAATCAGATCTATAAAGCAGGATCTCCTAAGAGAAAGAGGTAGGCAACGTACTTGTTGTCAAGTATATTAGGTGGTCTCTCTCTCTCTATTTATATATATATATATAGTTTATTGCTAATTAAAGTTTTCTAGAACATGAATATGGAAGCCAATTTCATCTGTGATAAAATAAGTTTTGGTAAATAGGTAGTAACGGATTGAATCCGATTGAAGTAACCAAGAACTTTAAGCAAGACATGCACGGTAACTCGTAAACGTATCAGTAAAGCTGGTTGACCCCACATATAAAGTTAACAGGAGTGAGAGCTAGTGCAGTAGCGTAGAGTACAGTACAGTACAGTACAGATTTAAATTTACACAAACAAAAATTATGTGTGAGACGATTTATCGGTGATTGAATTATGGATACGAGCAAATCAAGTTAAGAAGTCCAAGAATTTGACAAGTAAACTTTGCCAAGAGCCCGTGATCCATTACAAAAAATATATGCATGCGGATTCCTATTTGTCTTTTTTTACCAATGCGTACAGCCATACAGATATTTATATATATATATATATTTATTCTATTTATTTATGGTCTATATAAATTTATATAAAATTACTGGAAATTTATTGTATTTACATTATACAGACTCATAATTACTGTATCTTATATATAATATAATGTAGTTGAAGGATAGGGATCGTCACAAAGTTTTTTTCTGTTTGTCTAAGTTGTATGCGCATGTGTGTGTGTAGTGAATCAAAGTACAAAAGATAAGTTTTAGCAGCTGCACGTCTTCTGAGCTAGTTTTGTTTCCGATGAAGATAAGAGTGTGCCGATGTAACAACCACGAGTAAGTGCAAGTGTAAAAGGTGTCCCTTCTGAATAAATTTTGCAACTATATATAGGTATATATATATATATGTACGGGTAGACATTTATAGGCTAACCGATATGAGCAATCGACGAATAACCGAGAGCAATAATAACATATAATATATATATATATACTATACTATATTTATAGCTGTTACCGAGCAGGCAGGCAGAAGAGTGACAGATTGAACCTTCCTTTCACGCTAAATTTACAAAAGAATCTGAGCTAAAAACAGCAGATCCGGTGCTAAAAGATGAGGCAGGGCAAAATGAAAAAACTGCAATCAGGCGAATCCGTTCCGAATCCACTCCTCAGATTTTCTCCCGTATGTTAATATTATAATTGAAACGTCTCACAGAACTGAAAAATGAATTGGGGCACGAGTGCGGGCCACTCTGTGTACTTACTAGCACGGGAAACTCTCTCCCCTGTGCGGGTGGTACGAATTAGTGGCCTGTGCTGCTCATTTCCGGTCCTCTCCGCCCGCCCCCCCCCTCCCACTTCCCCCTTTGAAGTTCGGAGATACCTCCTCTTTATATATCCACTCCTTCTCAGCAAACAGTGCTATATAGTACGAATTGGCTTCCATCCATAATTTCCAGCTCTCCCAATGCGGTAACTTGGAAGCTTGCTATATAGTTTTATATATAGACACACATGCACAGTTAGATTTAATTTCTATATAGGTTGAATTCAAATTTGTGTGGTCTATCTATCGGTATCTATTTTTATATCTATATCTATATCTATCTATATATATTATGAATCATAGAAATTAATTGATTGTCGTTGTTTAACAAGGGCAATCCTGTAATCCAAAGTTGAGGTTAATTCTCGATGAATTACCACTCACTCACTCCCTCACTTGCCCATTGCACACCCGAAAATAATTTGTAGGCAACAAACACAGCCGGCAAATAGTAGTAGTTGTACCGATCATACTTCAAGCTGCCTCAATAGAGAAGGCCAGGCCATGACAGGCAGACAGGCAGACAGAATATGATTTTCTAAGCAAGGCATATAGCATAGCAACATGGCCGCTCAAAGGAGGAGCAATGAAAATTACAAATTAGCAAACCGGTTTGGATCTGACGAGTTTGTGTTTTCTTTCTCTTTAAGGCTGCTCACAAAACTTTTCAGCGCAGACTTGGCTATTCATAATTCATAATTAATGTATGCGCTTTGTTTGAATTAATAAGTCAGCTTGCTTACCGGCTGGCTGGCTGGCTGGCTGGCGGCTTAAATATGAGTGGCTCTGGGGCTAATTGTAATGTGGGGATGTGTGGCTGTGAGGTGATTAGCAACAGGGTTGGTTTTTTTTTTTGCTTCTATGGAGGGTTTTGGAGACTGGCCTCAACGTTGGATGGATGGATGGATGATCATTGATGGGTTTCTCTTCACCTTCAACATCCATTTTACTCTGATATATATATATTAATCGATCCTCTTTTTTTTCCTACTCTTTCTGGATATCGGTTTTTTTGCATTGAGACTTTTATTTTTATAATAGTATTTCATCATTTCTTTTTTCACTTCCTCTTTGGTTGTCTGTCCTCTTCACCCTCCCCCCTTCCTCCCCACCTTTATCAATTCTGCTACGTCTATCTTCTTCCTCTTGTATTCATTGATATCATCAACTAGCTTGTCTTCACCTCACCTTTCATCAACATTCATCATTCCCTTTGCTAAGTAGCATAGCATTCGTATATTCTCATCCTTCCACCACCTATCGAAAAGGCTGTTCATTCTCCTTCACATAACAGAGCTCTCTTTCGTTTTCCATCTTATTTTTTAAATCTACCGAACCAGATTGAAAACTATCGTACGGCCCCTTATCATAATAATAATAATATCCAATTTGGAGAAATTTCCCTCTTTTCGATCTTTTTTTCCTTACTTATCATCTCATCCATCCTCTCTTTCATCAATTGCAATCTAGATCAAATCTTATGAACTTCATTGAAATCTAACTTTTATCTGCATCTCCAAAGTCTCATATAATTACTTTTTTTCCTTGCATATTCCCCCCATCTAGATTCACTCTTCAAAAAAAAACAGCAAAAAAAGAACAAAAAAGGTTTTAAAATTTTTATTCTTATTACTACTACTACTACTATTAACAGCCTATTGAACATTTTTGATTTTGCATTCCGTTTGTTGGTGATATTCGTTATTTTCCCGTTGCATATTTTATTCCATTTTATTTTCCCCATAGCATTCATTTTACTTTTTCTTTTTATTGCTTTTATCGCTTCTATTCAATTTTTACTTTAACGATTCCTTGCATCATCCAAAAGACAATTATTCAAACAAAAACAAAAAAAAGAAACTCAATTTTCTCAGTTTACAAACTTGCAATAAAAAGATCTACAAATAAGGGTACTTAGTTATTTCTATCATGTATTCAAGACAACAAAATAAAAACGATGCGGTGGTCCAATTCATGGAAAGACGCACTCATCAATCGACAATTCAAGAATATAGAGACGATATACATTCACATATTTCCAAATTGGAGTTGCAATTAGAACAAAATCCTATTCCACAACCATTGCAACCAAACTTATGTCTTGCTAGAGATGCAATTTTGAATTCGATCTTTGATGTGGTTGAAAGGCTGCATTGGTCCTTTGCTACATTCTCACTGGCTGTAAATCTGTTGGATAGATACACATCAATCATGGAAATTGAAGAATCTGATTACAAATTTCATGGTTATTGTTGCTTATGGATCAGTTCTAAATATAATGAAAATAAGCCAAAGGGTAAATTGGTTGACGCTTTGATTAAACGTGCAGGTTATGATTTGGCTAAAAAGAATGAATTTTTAAAGTTGGAATTTAAGATATTGACAACTTTAAAATGGGATCTCCTGTTTCCAACCCCAGATTCGTTCTTGGATATGTTTATTTCAAATTGTCAACCAAACCATATAGAAAGAAAAGTTGGTTCTCTATTTTTATGTGAATTATCTCAATTTGATCAAGAAGTTTGTTTCAATTATCCTCCAAGTTCAATTGCTGCTGCTGCTATATTGTTGAGCAATCTTGCAATCAAGAATCCTAATGGAATAGGTCATTTCGATTATAGTTTTGATCAGTTGGAAAGTGCTATGTTGAAGTCTGTTTTGAGTTCCTTCATCTCCATCGAGGTGAAATATTTTACTAGAAATTCATCTCTATGTTCCTCTTTGATTCCAAATCATAAGATTGTGGGAAGTTTGATAAATCTAGCAAACTCTTTCATCAGAAAACAACAAGAGTTGGATTCACTCTTCAGCACTTATACCAACCAAATAACTACAAATTGTTCCAAATCTCCATCTCAGGACCTTGTCATTTATTCGTCAACTGGTTTCCCTATATCACCAATAGCATCTCCAACTACCCATCATCATGTTGCCAATCGCCATTCTAGATCTCAATCCATCTCCGCTTTGAGATCGCTACATGTGGACACTACTGGTACGAGACCTAACCTATCATCATCATCTTCTTCAAATTTCACCAACGTTATGCCTACACCAGGGACGACACCAACTTCAGCAACTGGTAATAGTTCTTCTACATTCAGTTCCTCTTCGTCAATGTCGTCATCTTCATCTTCTTCTTCATCTTACTATGCTTACAATCTTACGTCGCTTTTGTTGCCTTACCTTGGCAATAATAATGCTAACTTGAACGGTCAAATGGTGACTCCTGTTCAAATTCAGAACACCGGTTATCCTGTTAGTAAAAACGTCAATTTGAACTCTACTTTGGCTTCAGATGATTATGATGACGGTAAATGTCTTAAAAGAAGAAGATTTGCTTGATTATTTATATCTTACGTGGGTAATTGATATTAGCTACTTAAGTTTATTTTTTATTACTCTTTTACGTCTACTGTTGTTTTTTTTCCTTCTTCATTTCTAGATTTTTCGTCTTATTTCATGCTTATTTGTTTTTTTTTCTTTGCTTGCTTGTGTTATTGAAGGTTCATATACTCTTTTTTATCTTTTATTTTATTTTCTCGTTTACTCATTTTTTACGTCACGTTATAGCTATTTTAACTTAGTTTGTATTTATTGAAATTCGATTTGCGTAGTTTAAAGATTACTAATTGGTGACAATTGATCGTAAAAAGATAGTGGGTTTACAGGAAGAAATATTTGGAAATATTGGAAATCCGTGTGAGTTGCTCGGCGTTGATTTGTCGAAAGATATTTCCTAATGAGGAAATGTGGAAAGCTGTGTTGGACATCGAAACAGATCGTCAACCTCATAGGCCGAAGTCATAACATATTTCTGTTCTGACACAGTTCTTATTAAATCGCTTGATTGTGATACATTTGTTTATCTATTCCGGATGTTCATACTAATCAATGGCTTTCTTGAGGGGGTACTACAGCCGAGTTATAGAACAAGATCGTTTTTTTTTTGAATGGCTTTTCCAGTGATATCTATATCTATATCTATGCTAGCCACACTTTTTGGAGATTATGAAAGTCTACATTATTCAAAACTAAACTGACTTCCTTTTTGTTTTTGGCTCTTCTTTTGGGATTTTTGTACTTTTCCGCTTTTCTGAAACGACTTTGTTTGTTTTTTGTTCTTCAATTTTAGAATTTCCGGATAATGATGACAATTGGCCCACAGGCAAAACCTGGGAAAACTAAAACATTCCATTTCCTAAAACGGGTATCGCATTAAGACCATGGCTATAGTTTCAAGTTGATAAAGCTTAGCGTCGATGTATCTCGTGTAGTTTTCTACTCTAAAATTTGGTGGTGTTTGGTGGCAGTGCATTTTAAACTGCCATTGTAGTGCTCTCTCAAGCCATTTCCACTCCTTGCTCTCTTATTTTTGATATTGATTTATACTGTTCGACATTCTCTTAAATTCACGAACATTCTGATTGCAACGATACTATTGGACGGTATATGTTGCAATGAATTGATTCACCCTACCCAAAAATGCTACAGCCAAGCGACTTTTTCAAATGCGAGATCTCAGGGCTGTGCAATCGTGGAGGTGAAAAATTAAAATTGGAAAAAAAAGAAAAAAAGGAACTGCGTCATACTAAAAATAAGCTATAGTGTTTTGAACTAAGATAGACAAATCTATAGGATACAAAGTAATACAAAGCCGGGAGGCAGAAAACAAGAAAAAGAAAAAATGGTAGGAATAAAAGCTGGCATGCGACTCTTTCAAAGGTTCTATTCTGTACCTGCCAAGGGCCAGCCAAAGTTACTTGGACGGCCATCGAACAACCTAACCAGTGGAATAGTTGGTTTGGCAAATGTTGGTAAATCCACTTTCTTTCAGGCGATTACAAAGTCGAAATTAGGTAACCCTGCAAATTATCCCTTTGCCACTATTGAGCCTGAAGAGGCTAGAGTGATTGTTCCCTGTGAAAGGTTGGATCATTTAGCCGCTTTATACGATTCCAAGAAGAAAGTGCCTGCCATTTTAAAGATTTTTGATATTGCTGGATTGGTTAGAGGTGCTTCTGATAACAAAGGTTTAGGAAATGCCTTTTTGAACGATATCAGATCTGTTGATGGTATATTTCAAGTTGTGAGAGCTTTTAGAGATGATGATATAACGCATATTGAAGGGAACGTCGATCCCGTTAGGGACCTCAGTATAGTGTTGGATGAATTGTTGTTGAAAGACATGGAGTTCATTGAGAATTCGTTGGAGAAACTGTCGAAGCAGTTGAAAACTACCAAGAAGGCAAACAGTAACGAGATTCAATTTGAGATTGATACGTTGAATGTGGCTTATGAATTGATGATGGAAGGCCAAAGAGTTATCAACAAGAAAGATTGGACCGATGATCAAGTGGACGTTTTGAATCAGCACAATTTGTTGACTGCGAAACCAGCTGTTTTCCTAGTGAACGTTAATGAGGATGACTATCTTAGCCAAACAAATGAATTTTTGGATGATATCAAGCAGTGGGTCGATGAGAATGCTTTAGGGTCACCTGTGATTCTATTTTCTGCATCGTATGAGACTAAATTGAATGAAGACGAATCAGGAATCAATCATAAATCTTCCTTGCCTGAAATCATTCAAAATATGAGAAGACAGTTAAATTTGATCAGTTTCTATACGTGTGGTCCAATTGAAGCTAGACAATGGACGGTCAGACAGTATACACTCTGTCCTCAAGCTGCTGGTGTGATCCATACAGATTTTGAGAAAACGTTCATCAATGCTGAAGTTATTAAATTCGATGATGTTAAAAGCTTGAGTACTCCATTCGATGAAAAAATCTTGAAAACTAAAGGGAAAATAGCCAGGGTTGGTAAGAGCTATATCGTTGAAGACGGTGATCTTATGAATTTTAAAGCAGCTGCCGCTAAAGCTAGAAAGTAACTGTACTTTTTTCGTCCTTATTTTATTTATTTATTTATTTATTTATTTATCTATCTTTTGAACCTGTATATAAGAAAACGAAAAACTGAAACATTAAAAAAGATAGCTAAATTATTTCTACTCTACAGTGGCATCTCTCAACGAATTGTAATGTTCACCTAACCCAAACGAATGCTGGTAGTATACCAACTTCAACTCTGGTTGCTGACCGTTTTCGTTAATCTTTAGAGTGGATCGACCACTCATCATCACACTGATAGGACAATCAAATTCTTTGGATAAGGCCATGATCTCCAGATCACCACCCCACAGAGTTGTATTTTCGATCTCGTCGGTATAACTACCAATGTCTTTCATAGTCATGGTTCTCTCGTCGAACAAGTAAGGTGAGTATGTGTCCGGGTCCTCTCTCATCTGGTTGGCAGCTTTAGACCTCAACTCCTGAACGCTCATATCGATATCATGCCTCTGTTTCAATTGATCTGCAATGGATGCAAAGAGACAGTGTCCATCTGGTGTGATGTTATATTGTTTCAGCTTGGCTATCTTACAAAGCTCTCCGATGTTGTTCAATTCCATGGAACGGATATCTGGCTGTGTGCTGGCTTCGTTCTGTGCCTCCTCTTGAATTCTCTTGATCTCAGCATCACGTTTCGCTAGTTTCTCCTTCTGTCTATTACGCTTCTTCTTACCACCACCATTGTTGTTGTTCTGTTGTTGTGGTTGGATTGGCGATTCTTGCTCTTGGTCCTTTTGAGAGAGTTCCAATTGAGCTAGGAGCTTCTCCGGTGTCACCTCATCCTCGTCTTCTTCTTCATCGTTCGGATCTTGTTGTCCATTCACTTCAATTGGCGTCACACTACTACCTTCGGCTTGCCTGATTGATTTCAATTCCTCCTGGTGTCTGGCCTTCATGGCATCCTCCATCTCTGCAATCTTCTTGAGCACCTCCTTCTTCTTCGACTTGCTGGCCTGTTTCTTCATCCCTGTGGTTGTAGCCACGAGATCTCTGGCCTCCTTCTTGTGTCTGGCAAGCACTTGCTCTTCGGTTTCTATCTGCCCTTGATCTGTCATAGTTACTTGTCGATTCTCTGCTTCAAGTTGCACATCAAGAGAAGAGAGATCCTCTCCATGAAAATTAAAGAGAAAAAAGATTCAAAACCGGTAGAAATCTGCTGCTTATCAGAGTGATGACGTAATTAACCCAGAAAGCAAAAGAAAGAAAAAATTCTCGCCAATCGCCAGGAGCCGTTTCTGCTTACTTTACTTATATTTCTCTCTCATCTCGTACTGTGTGTGTGTAGGGGACCATACATAAATACTTTCTATATTTCTCTTTTATGTACACACATCGGATCTTCATCGGATACCTTTGAATTGTCTTCGATTTCACAGCTTCCTTGTCGCATTTCTGATCTATCTTGCAACGACTATCGATCGCCATCCGTTGTGAGCTCTGTATCTACAACCAACCAGACACCTTTAAACGTCAACGACTGAAACAGTATTAGAAACAACTTTTTATTACGGGAGATAACATGGGATTTTTCTGGGCAGATTCTCCAAAACCACAAATACAAGCCAGTATATCTTCTGGTTCAAATCAGGTAAGTAGGCTATCCATCTAATTTATTCGGATGATTTTACACCAACATCGTTTTGAAATACTGACATGTACTTTTTTGAATTATTTTATCTAGGCAAAATGTCCAATCGATCATTCTAAAATGGCAACCACTGCATGTCCTGTTCTCAGTAAAAATAACTCTGAGCAGGACGACCTTAACCCTTTGAATAATATGCCATATACACTATCACCAGAAAGAGCTCCTGGTCAAACGATTGATTTACCAACGGAGAGAACTTTGTCTACAATTCCACGAGGAGAAGAATCGGACAACGGGGTGTGGGAATATCCTTCTCCACAACAGATGTTCAATGCAATGTTGAGAAAGGGTAAAGGTGACATCCCTGAAGATGCTGTTGAATCTATGGTGAACATCCACAACTTCCTCAATGAAGGTGCTTGGGCTGAGATTCTAGATTGGGAAAAGCCACACACTGAAAAGACAGCTATTGAACCAAGATTATTGAAATTTACAGGTAGACCGTACGATTTATCACCAAGAGCTAGAATGCACGGGATTCTAGGCTACTTCTTCCCAGAATCTTTCAACGCAGAAAAGCCTTTTGATAGACACGATTGGACCGTTCTTAGAAGCAATGGAGAAGGTGGATGGGATAAAGTTAGATACGTCATTGATTACTATGGAGGTCCAGAAGATGAAAATGGTATGCCTACGTTTTTCCTTGATGTTAGACCTGCATTTGATAACGTTACTAGTGCTAAGGATAGATTCGATCATTGGATTAATGAGACGAAACCAGTTTGGGATAAAGCTTTGGGAAGAAGCAATTAGCTAGTTGGTTTTGTGTTTTCCAACTCTTGTGTCTAAGCTTTTTAATTTTTTTGTATTTTTTTTTTGTTTTAATGTTTACCTTTCTTATCGGATTCTCTGTTACCCTTTATCTATTAATGATACTTCTTTGTTTGAAATTTGGATTTTGATTCATTTTTCCAATTTGAGCGAAGACTTTTTTTGATGCACTTTTATTAATGAATATTTATCTTTTTTCTGTATTTACTTCAAGGCATACTTTTGTTTTTCCTCTAACCTGTTAATCTAGTTTACTTTATCGCGAATCTCTTGTACCTTCATGTTTTTGTAATAATAGCCTGCCAATTGAGGATTACCGATTACAGATAAGCTGGTGATTATTGATCAAAAGAAGCTGATGCTGAAGTTGCAAGACTAATAAAAGGCCAAAGAACATAGATGTTCCAGCTATATCCTGCTTAATTCCATGACTGTGGTTGCAAGAAAGAGGTAAACTAATGATTGAGATTTGCCAAGCTCTCATGTTCCATAAGCCAGGTTGATACAATGTGACAAACAGCAATTCTCTTGCCTACTTCCGGAAGTGTGAAAAGCAAAATGACCAGAGCATCCAAAGAAGGAGGAATTTATTTAGTACTGCTGAATTGCTGAGAAATGTGAGGTTGGGTTCAATGGGTAATTCGTGGAGAAGTGGATATGGTTATTGTGAATCGCAATTGTTTCTGGTGTCCTTTGCTTCATTGTATTTCGTTTTTTGTTTTATCTAGTGGATAATAAGAATTATAACTACACGTAGATACTAATTCATAATAAAAAGAAGAATCAGTTGTTTATATCTCAAAATTATATAAACTAAAGACCAAAGGTAAAGGGCAAAATTCTCATTAATATATACACTTGATAAATAAACGTCAGTTGACCAGGTAGCACATCTTTAAAATGAATAGATGGAATTTAAACTGTCGCCTAAAAATTGTATAAAAGTCTCCTTTTTAAAAAAGCTATCGTCATTTCAACATAGAAGGTTTTTTTTTGCTCGCCTGACGTGCCATGGTGCAAGACACATACGAAGACCGGAAGTCGATTATAAGAATAATAATAAAGCGAGTTTCTGTGGGAAGGTAACAGAAAATCATAATCAGGTCACAAAATAGCCCACCCCTAAATATGAAAAATAGAGAAACAGAAGAAAAACAAAAACTAAGAATAAATAAAAATAGTTAAATACAACACAGGTTTCCAAGATAGCCTCCAATCTTGGCCTCCTTTCCCCACCAAACTTTAACCAACTCGATCAAAAACTCGCAATCGCTGGTGCTGTAAGGATCCAATCCCATTTCGTAGACATCTTGGGGCTCGATCCATATCGTTTTTCCTGTTTTTGCTCGTCCATTTTCGCTGGAATTTGCAGTAAGCAATTGATCATCTTCGGCACTTTCGACTCTTGTATCTTCAGAACTGAGTAAGTCCTCTCTTTCTAAATTATATTCGTTCGAATGATCCGACTCAGAATTATTCACTATATCAATTAGGAGGTTGAACAACTTTATCGTCAATTTCTGGAAGTATCCAAGTAACGTAATTAGATTTTCAATCTCATCTTTGCTCATTTCATCAAACAACGCAAATTCAATCTCGTATTCATCTTGCTTGGAATCTGTACCACCAGCTGTAGCCCACCACGAAAAAGCCTTCCAAAAGAATTCTCTGATTGAAATAGGTTCAGTTGTCTTCTTTGCATATTGAGGCAGGTTAATCTCCTGTTCGTCGATTTCATTCTTGTGTAGCATTTCAATAGAACTTTCGATTCCGTTCTCGGAGAAGAAGTTCAAGTATAATAGTTTGTACCTTTGGAAATCCCTTGATGTTGCCAATTTAGGTTCTTTGGATCTATCTCCAGCTTTCGTGATCTTTGGAATCAAGCTATCGTCATCGAAAATACATTCTTCGGAGTTACTTGAAGCCATATGATGCATCAAATTGATCGAAGCTAGCTTCAACGAATAATCATAGAGATCTGGTTTCTCTAGTATAATCTGATCAGTAGTTGAGGCCAAGAATCCAGTCTTCATCGACTTGATGAAGGGGATATCATTGACACATACATTGTAAATCGGTGTATTAAATTCTAATTCATCTAAACTCACAACACCTGACTTAAGTAACGGTATTCTCAACTCTTTAGGAATTGATGAAATTAGCGAGATGCAATAGATGAATTTTGAAAAATCGCTAATCGATGCGGGTTTATCTTTCAATGTAGCATCTGAAGAATCTTCGTCGCACGGGAGTGATATGGTTGAAGATTTCTGCGGCGAATAAAGTATGATCTTCTTCCTCAACAACGAGAGTTTCCAAACTTTGAATATTAAGGGGCCCAGTTTCTCCAGCAACGGTAACAATCCGTTGATCATATGTTCGTCGTCAACCAACACATCATCCAATGCAGTGCTGCATTTAGGTAACGAAGGTTCCGAAACTGACGTTGAAGCTGACGTGCCATTCTCCACTATAACGTTACTGTCGTTAGGGTTCAATTCTTCATTTATAAGCGTTTGAATTGACTTTCTTCTATTTATATTAACCGATTTGATAATATCTTTGAATTTCTTAGTTAAATCGTTCGGACCTCTGAACTTATGAATTTCAAAATATTGATCAAAATTGCTGCAGAAAGCGTCTTCGTCATCCGCATCTTCAGAGCTCATAAACTCCAGTAACAAAATATTCAACTGGCTTCTGTAACCCCAACATGTAGAATAGAATTTAGGTTTCCAAGTCACTGGAGAGCCAGACTCATTTAGATGAGCAGGGTCGATCAACACGCCCAACGAATACATCTTGACGTGATCTCTATTTATAGACCCAGTATTCAAATCCAACTGTTGTTCTTTCTTGTTTTGCCTGTAAACGGACATTCCGTATATCAATCCCGTTTCAGTGTTGCCTGAAGATTCCTCGACTTGCTTCTCCTGTACAAAACAGATGACATCATTACTAACAGAATGTAACCCTGAAGGTAGAGATTTGAACTCCAACCCTTTAGATGGATACATTGTCTCATTTATCGATTTGTACCATTTCAAATAGTAGCCCGTATGAACGTCAAACTTCGTTAAAAATAGGCCCACAATTGGAGGTAGCGGTATATGGGATTGCGTACTTTTCTGTTGCTGTAGTAGTGTGCTGCTGTTTAATTCGGAGTTGTTCTTAGCATTTTCAGAATCCATCTTTGCTTGCTGTCGAGCTTTAACTGTAGTTGCCAATCGAAAAAAAACTGAAATAAGTAACGCGATTATTTTCAAACCAATCTCAGACGTCAAAATTGAATGAAAGTAAAACAGAATAAAGAAAAGACGAAAATTCCGGGGCAGACCAATCGAAACTCTTCTTTCCAAGTTTTCTTTTTTTCACATAGCCTACGCCTATTTTTATCACGTGACTCGCCAGACTGTTTGCGCTTATTCTGATTATGTAATTCTGCGACATGAGAAACGTAGTGTGGGGAAATTATTCACCAGATAGATTTAGAATTACTGCTATGATGACGTTTGCCATCGTTTTGTATTTAAAATTAATGAAACTCTGTATATAATATAAGTTCAAAACCTTATGTTAAAAGTTGTTTATTTCTCGTTTGTTAAGGTTTACTCGGCCGAAAGTATCGATTGGTGTTACTTTTTTACTCTAATGCTGGTATGAGATATTCTATAGATATTTCGTACTGGATCGTCGATGTTCAATCATAGCGGCATTCACACAGTCATATGATTATGGTAAAATGGTTTATTTCCAAAGCTGTATTCTACTTAACCGTGTATATCTGTATCCCTGTACATCGGCAACCCCCACATACGACCCATGAATCATATACTTTCCACCTTCTTCTTTCTTTTCGTTTTCGTTTTATTTCAAGGTGATTTGCTCTTCGCAAATACTTTCTAATATTGCTATTTGCTTAGGGGGTGTACATTATTTATCGTTTTGGCCCAAGCTTTAAAATGGAGATTGATATTTTGTGGGACTTGAATTAACCACGGATGAAAACTAGTTATTAACATTCAAATGTCTAATATTTAACTCTTTTTAAGCCGATTACTAATGCTTCTTATAGTCTACTCAACTTTAACGAAGTATACAGTCCTCATGTGAGTATTCTGTTGATGAGATAAGGCACCTTACTTCGGATTCTATGTATTACTTATTTTATATACGCCATTTGTACGGCATTTAGATCCTCATATATAACTTCCATTGACCTTAGAGAATACTTATCATTGTTAATATCGCTAATATCGTTATTAAATATATGTTGTTGTTGTTGTTAAATCTATATTCTCGGCGTTTTATATTTCTGGTGTGAGATTCACTGAGAGTATGAGAGAAGACACCCCGGCATCAGGCAACATATACTACTTACTAGCTCTATAAAGTGTTCAGATCATCATATAAATATTTTTATACAGGCTCAGGAGAATATTTATTTGTTGTTTCTGGATGGAAGCTTGTTCATAATAATAATAATAATAATAATATATCTTTATTCTCGGTGTTGGTATCCCGTTTATCAGAGAAGTCACCCCAGCTTCAGTCTATATAAACTACTTACTCTTTGTTAGTTACATTTTTCAGATCATCATCTATATATCCCTTTACCGGCTTAGGAGAATAATTTGCTGTTTTTCTTTGTCGGATACTTTTTCTATCTCATTAGTTTCAGGAAGGTCGCCCTAGACGAACAGTTAACCAGATATCTATCAGGGAAGGTAACCCTGCCTTTAAGTCTATCCACTATATATTTCTACATATATGTATTTTCTCTCTTGGCTGGCTATGGAGAATACTTTTGTGTACCTTTCTTTGTACACTTCTTTCTTGACTCTTTTCTTTGTGACATCAGATCAAGTAAGGCCAAGTTAATGGACAGTTGACGAGTGGACCAGGGGCATGGTACCCTCAACAAGGTTCGGCTCGGAGTAAAAAAAAATGTATTTCTATCTGCTAGTGACATAGCAAGTGGGTAAACGCAAACAGTAGGTGTAAATACAAAATTGTGTATGAGTGAAATTACTTGTTTGTCGGAAATGCAAACAACAGGGGCAGCAGTGGCCACAAAAGTTTGTTTGTTTGTTTGTTTAATCTATATTCTCGGCGTTTTTATCCCATTTATCAG
>JAJMBU010000060.1:0-82760 GCA_030565405.1 Ogataea paraovalis | reverse complement strand
GATTTACAAAGTTAATACTTGACTTTACGCAATACATATTAACTTATATTTTCTTAGAATCAAATTGATATCGTAATTCGCATAGTTACTTTAACAGAAACGATTATATATAATTAAACACTATATTTATAGATTCTATAGCGGTGTTTGCTCTCATAAACGGGCTGAACCACCATTCAATAAAACAATTACATCATCAAAACAACTGGGCTGCACGCCCCCCGGGAATGGCTCCATTATCAGAAATGATTCCATACCTTTCCTGCAATGGTGCTCACGCTTTAGGGTGTGGTTTTTCACGGTTGTAAGGTTTTAACGGTGGCACATATATGGAGTTGGCATCATGGAATTTGAGTCGATCGACCTGATGTCCACCATGGTCCATGGTCCATGGCGCAGGCCATTGGAGTTATCCTTTGCGAGGGTCTCTACAGGAGCGTGTGTTAGCATAATGTAGATCACCTGCTGCTGGACATCATGTGAAATCATTCTGCCAGTCGTTTGACGGTTCGACAAGTATGAACTCATGTCTATTCTCCCCTTTCCCCCTGTTCCTTTTGTTATAAAAGAGGGCTCTTTGCTACATATTTGCCACTTTACTTTTTACATAGTCTTCTAGAAAGAACAATATATACATTAACACGCGATACCCCAATACTAGCATGAATTACTTACCTCTTACCATGTGTATTATTGGCTGTTTTTTAAGCAGAGTGAATTGCATAATTGACAATTCAGATCATTTCTTACAAGTGAATGAATCGATTAGTGCCTGTGCTGACCAGTACGGTGCCAACGTCAGAGTTTATTTAGATGACATGGCTGACGTGGTCGTTAACATTATATCTTATGGTAACGCTACCGATGATTCGTTAGAGCTTTGCATATCAGAATGTAATGTAGGTAGTTATTGCACATTCACCAACGAGTTATCGGTCTACAAAGAGGCATGGGACATGGATTTATATGATAACTTTGAGCTTTACAATGCCAGTGAGCGAAAAGCAAATATTACAGAAATAGCTGGTTACTTCGGCATCCAGGTTAGCTAAGAGGCTAGCTCACCAGTTGTACATGTTTGCTTATTCAGATGAAGATTATACACGTATAATGTACAATGGCTACAGAGTTGATGGTAGCTGTTTTGTGTTGAACAGTTATCCGTATGCTAACGTTGAGATGTTTGAGAATTTCGGCTGCTGTCAGAGCAAAACAGCAATATATCCACACCACAGATGTTCGGGTAATGGAGCTACCAATCTCTATGTGCCTGGTAATGGGTATGCTTTCGGTACTCGCAAAGCTTATGCTTTTAGACAAATATATTAGCACTGGAAAATGCGAATGACATAAGATGACGATAGACAGTGTGATGAAATCTACGAGGTACTAATGTACGGATGTACTCTAACGAGATGCCTCGTATATATATATTAGGATACAATTACCATTTGGAAGTTTGGTTGATTCATTTGAATATAGTTACAAACTGGTTGTTTAGTTGGCATGTAAACGTCAGAGACGCAGGGAAGTTATGGAGGAAATACAACTTACTACGTCATTCCAATTCATTCGTATAACAGAACTATTATTACTTAAAATATATAGGAATATAATATGAACCTTCAAAAAAAAAAAGGAATGGTTAAAGATAGGAAAGCACTAACAGAGTGCTATCTCCAAAAACAAAATTGGCAAGTGTGACCAAAATATAAATAGGTATCGTTGAAAAGCGGAAAGGGCGGAAATTAGGAGTTGGAATTCATGAGTCGGTAAATGGAGGCATATAAATTATCTCATCAATTTAGGATGAACAAAAGTTTCACCTTCATCAACAGGACTGAAACGGCTCAATCTTAAATCTTTCGTCCCACCGGATCCCATACCTTTCTCCACATCTTCATATTTGGCAGATGTATCTATATTAGACAAACCAGAAGCCTCTGCTTTCTGGCGTGCAGCAAATCGAAGGCTGTTACCAATCAAAAACTGTTTGTTCTCATGAATCAAAACCAGGGATTTTGATAAATCCGATAGATTGTCACGATAACCATTTCGACTTTCCTCCAAGCATGATTCTAAAACGTTGACTCGATCGACTAGAGTTGTGATTGTAGATTTTTGAGTCTTAACCATGGAGGTCAGCTCCAGATTGGAAGCTTGCAGCCTCTTATTCTTCGATGACAACTCGGCAATCAAGTTCTTTTGCTCCTTCAGTTCATCCGAAGGGGAAGACATCAACGTTGTCTTTGAGGATGCAGCTGAATGACGCACAGAGGATGACAGGTTCAAGCTGTCAGTATCCAAACTGGATATGCTGTTCGATCTGATGTTTTCTGACACTTCCAATTGTTCTAGAAGTCTAGCAATCATGGCTTTCTGTTCGCTCACCTGCTCGTTGAGTAGCGTGTTCTGATACTCAACTTCGTCCACTTTGTCGTACGCACTAGAAGCAGTAAGACTCACCTGTTTCAATTGGGTTTCCAAGATCTCTGATCTCTTCGTCTCACCAACCAGGCCATTGTTGGATATGCTGCGTGGAGTAAGACTCAGTTTCTCCGACGCTGCGGTTGGAGGAGGGACGAGGGTGTTGACGGTGTTGTTTTTGGATAATAGCTTCGATTTCGTTCTAGTGAATAGAGACATAATAAATGACCGAATAAGTTAATCTGTGATTTTTCAAAAAGTGTAGTTGAACGAGTGACTAAGTTAAATTTGGGTAAAAAAAAGAGTGTAGTTAAAGGAGTGGAAAGTGACTGATCACTGGAACAACGTAGATTAATATAGATAAGTTTGTGGTAGCTAGTTATAAATGTAGATGGATAGAAAGTGAATGTGAAGGATAATATTAAGAAAGCAGTATCATATGAAGCAAACACAAAACAATTATGAAATGACACAAACCAGACATTCAAACACGAGAGAAAACACGCCAGAAAACGCAATGATACAAAGAATGCATCTATATTGATATTTATAAAACACACTCTAAACAGATTCAAAACTGCACAGCCGCAAAAAAGGCGATTAAATCTAACGCGTCGAGCCGCAACGACGCGCGTCGCTCTCCTGTGCGCTTTGCTGTCGATTGTCTAGTCTATTTACCTTTTTCGGTGTTGCTTCTTGTAGAGCCGGCCTGGATGACGGTTGGTGCTAATTGGTCCTTTTTTGTCTTCAATTGTTTGTGCCCCCTGAGGCGCGTTGTTTTTGCATGTATATATATATATATATGTGCAATTTATCTCACGCCACCGCCCTCATTCCCGGCACAATGGGGCTCCCCCGGTGTTAGTCTTGTGGTGCAGATAATATCGGATCTATATCGATCGATTCTCTATAAGCGCGTAGACTGTCAGCTCGGATGGTTTTCAGCACTCTTTTACTCTTACAATCTCGCGTCTTTAAGAACTAAAAATCGAAAATTTATATATATAAAGCTGGGAAATTATACAAAGAATAATAAGACTACTAATAATAGTAACAAAAACAAAAATAAACAGAAAAGCCAATCCAAAATAATGCAAACCAAAAGCACAAACACTTAAAACTACGAAGTTCAATACCTATAACTAAAACTACCGACCTGGTACTCTAAGTTCGTTTAGGCTTTTTCCTCTCTTTTAATCATGTTCTTCTCCAAGTACCGTGCCCTATCAAAGTACTGGTTAGGATGCACGATCGAAGTCTCTTCCACGTTCAACCCGGATTTCAAAGCATAGTCCATCTTATCCTTATTCAAGATCTCAAAAACTTTAGTACATGCAGCTTGGTACTCTCCTTTCTCACTCAAATCCAATATATCTCCTATCTTCCCACTACCACCGTTTTCGTCGTTTAATCCCATCTTAACCAACTTGAAACTCAATTCGTCCCTGTGCATGTCCCTATATGGACAACCGTGAGACTCGATCTTGGATGGGCGTGGCTTCGATAGGATCGTCTTGCAATCCCATGGTTTATAGTTGATCCGACCACCTTCCAATCCGTAGTTATGTCTGAATGTGTACTTGTATTCCTTGTTGAACTTCTCAATGGTCATTGAACCAGGTCCTGACGTGAATTGCAATTGCCAGAACTTTAAAGCTTCGTCTGCACTCAATCCAATACCTTTCAAAAATAAAGATAATTGTTGTCTCCCCGTGTACTTCAAGTGGTGCTCTGTCATCACGTTTGTGAGCAAAGAGTTCATACACAGTGGCATATTTTTCATCAAGCTAGGCACCATCTCCGCTTTCAATCCATCGGTGCCCGATTCGGCATCAGATCCAAACTCTTGTTTGTAATCCATTGAAACGTAACCCTTTGATAAATTATTCAAAACAGGGATCAAACGATCGTCTTCGTCTAATGTTGGCAATGCTCTCATTGTAATGTTCAACTGTTCAGATAGGTGCTTTGAAAATTCGGTGGCAATCAATGATAACTGTTGGAATTGAGCAACGTAAGCATACCCTTTATGTAGGAAGGATTGCCTTGAAGCCACCAACTCTGGAACGAACTCAAATGGAATCTTGTAAAACTTTTCAGATTCCAAAAAATTCGTAATTTGTAAATCAGTAACTCTTTTGGTCTTCTGATATTCGATCGTCTGTATCAAGATACTTCTGATGGAAACGTACGAACACGCCAACAATTTGCTCTGGAATTTCTCTTTCTCCGAGTCAGAAACGGTCTCCCATGGCAAGTCGATACTGTTCACAAAATCTCTTTGCTCTTGCAAACTGAGAAGGTTAAACCGTATCTTGAACAACGTAGTCTCGGCTCTAATGAATCTTGCTCTTAATTCTTCAGATCTACAGAAGGCCAACCGTAAAATAAAATGGGAATAGTGATCCTTTTTTCTCTCTAAATATAGCGATGTCGATTCTCTGTTAAGAACGTTCAAAGGTAGCAGCTTGGTTAAGATAGGCTTCAACACCGATTCCATCTCCTTGAAAGATTTGCCTCTGCTCATGTTCGATTCTATCTCCAATAGCACCTTTAACCTATCAATAGCCCAAGTTTCAAATTCTTCAACTGTTATTTCTTCAAATGGAGGCATCTGATAAAACGATAACCTGTGTGGATATATAGATAGATCGTCGTTGAATCCAGAGCCTTTCAATTTACCAGCAGCTCTCTCATTAAGTATCTCAGTTGGAGAAGCATCGTCAAAATTCTTACGACCGTCTGTTCTTCTTTTAACTTTTCTGAACATCTTTCCTGACTAATTATTAGCTATTTCAATTGATTTATATAGAATGCATACTATATATCATTCTTGTTTCACCGGTAGAGATACATAAGGCAAAGAAAATAAAGGTTGGAGTCAAAAAAAAAACCCACAACAGGACGCGTGTCTGCCTCCAGGTGCCCAAACGAGAAAAACACGGCACGCTTCCCACGCGCTTCGCTTTCTGTGCGTTGCAACTCGCAACTGCCTACGATCAGGATAATATAAGCGGACATAAACATTAACTATCAAAAGGAGACTTAAATAAATATAAAACATTCCAAAAACCCAACACCCAAAATTATGTGACAAAAAACAGAAAATGAAAACTAAAGTAGGAACTGGAGACTAATTCGATGTGCAAAAAACGATAGGTATAGTGGTAATGGTGATAGTAGAGAAAAACAAAACTATCAATTCCCCAGTTTTAAAATAAAAAATAAATAAGTAATCGACAATTTAACTACCATTATGGTAGATACCATGAGAATCTAAATAGATGCAGCAACATCTGGACGAAAAAAAAAAGGGGATTCAATGATCACTTTTTGTATCTTGTGATGACTCTTCAGGTTTACTCCATTCCCGGCAATAAAAACCTAAGAAGTATCTCAAACAAGTTGCTTCACTTTTTGGAGTGGTCAGAGTACTGCTTGTACACGTTGACAAAGTGTCCGAGGTGGAAGTCAGGCTTGTCGTTGACAGAGTATGTGAGGTAGAAGTCAGGCTTGTCGTTGACAGTGATTGTGTGTCATTGCTCCATCTAGTGCACGTATACCACCAATTGTAACCTATACATGAGGGTTCCGGAGTCGTTTCAGTAGCAGTAGTTGTCGTTTTAGTTTCGGAGTATAGGGAAGTTCTTGAAGCCGTCGTCGTTGAGGACAGGTATGTCATTGTTTCGTTTCTATGTTCGTACTCTAGACAGTATCCAAACCATGACCATTTGACACATTTCTCTTCAGGAGATTCTGATGATGCACTTGAACTCGATGAAGAGGAAGTCGATGACTTAGACTTAGATCTAGTCTTAGTCGTCAGCGTCGTGTCTATAGTGGATGAACTGGGACTACTGCTTGAACTACCGTTCTTCCACTCGTAACATCTACCGTACCAAGTTCTTTTCAAACAGTCACCGTCAGCAGGTTCTGTAGACGTAACAGTGGGGAGTGACGAAGTAGATGTTTTTCTGTACCTTCCGTTAGAGTGATCAACAAACTTCCAATTGTAACAGTCGTAGCATGGAGGTGCCTTGGCACACGGAGCAGTTTCGTTATAAACGCGCAAGACGCTATCGATAACTTTTCTTAGTCTGTGATTCATCACATTAACATGCCATCCCAGATCTGTAACTGTATCGTAAACGCACTTCTTACCTGTGTGGCATTGTGTCTCCATTGCATAACCAGCTATAGCACAAGATGACGAACCTCCGTTACAAACACCCATATAAATAGGATCAGCTGTGTTGCCAATGTGCCAAATGTGTTCCAATTCAGCAGGGAACCCCGGAGGCATCGGTAAATGTAATCTTCTGGTTGCTAATAGATCACCGGGAGCTTCATATGCAACCGCTGGTAAACCAAACGTTCTTCCCAATATCGAACTTAAAGCGCCACCCAAGGAATGGCCAGTCACCCAAATTTCAGCACCTGGGTACATGTAAGTAACGTTCCTATAAATGTCCAAGACAGCTTTATAATATCTATCTTGCCTTCTTAATTCTCTCTCTAAGCAATTTTGATTGCAAGTGTAGGAGCTCTCATAGCAGTCACAGACAGTGGTCCAAAACGATGAAACTCTTGCGCAACAGCACGAAAACAATAAGTTATCGTTAATCTTATCTTGATCCACAGTGGCATCATCACCAGAACTTAACCCTGCTGCAGATGTCCCCTTGATGGCAATGATGACCGTCGATTCAGAAAAATCAGTGAAAACGTGTCCTCTCACACCATGACCCAGCCAACCAAACCTATCAGTTTGATTGAAAGGCACATCAACATCTTCCCATTCGGCATCGGTGGGTAAATTGACATAAGCATCTGCAGACATCAATGCCAGATTCAATATAGTTTGAGGATCACTGATGTCTGGTATGCTAACTTTATCGGTTGTCCAATCCAATGATATCTTAGAAACCTCAGCTGATCCGACTTCCAAAGCGTAACTTAAATACGACTCCACAAAATCGGGATCTCTGTTCTCTAATCTCATTATCTGAGAAGGCTGTGACTTTAACTGAAATTCGTATTCAAATGGGGATTGGCCATTTGCAAACAAATCAAGATCCAAAATCTCTTGAGAATTCTCCAGTTGGTGAACTTGATAGCGTTCTAAAAACTTGTCATCAATGTTCAATTTTCGGTGTGTCTTACCATCTGCGGAATTATGGAAAATTTGTTTGATTTTAAAATTCTGGTTGTACCTCAAAGTGTCTAATATTGGGGGTGGTGCTGCTGACCCGGCACCACCTTTGTTCAAAAATACTGTGTGAAAGACGTCAGAATCCGAAGAAACAGTGTTGTACACAAGCAGTGTTACTATCGTCAACGCAACAACGGATATAAACGTGGGAATGATAGGTACCCCTATCGATCTTCTCTTCTTCTCTAGACCAGTCATCAGGTTGTGTAGTAGTTGACGGATGCCAACAGATCAAGGAAAGCAGCCACCAGATCACACAAGAAGAAGAGGAAGCACACTCTTCCCTTTAATAGATTAGATTAGCCCGTTCGCCACCTCTCTCCGCGCCCGCATTCCTGTTTTGGCAGAGACCACCGCCCCATGATTATGATTATGGCATGTCTTTTGTAAGCGGTTAGAGGCATAAAGGATCTATATATATGCACATGTTATAAGAAGTTAGCCTAGAGTTTATTTGAAAATAAAAGGGGTAGAAATTGAAACATAAAGTACAAAATCAAAGGTCAGAGATGATAATTCAAAAAAACAAAAGAGGGATGGGAACAAAAAAAGCACACACCAAAATTCCAATTGACGTATCGACAATCCAATATTAGTATATAATAAAATAAAAATAGTACAGTGAATAAGTAAAGAAGTGAGTGATCAAACAACGGTATTATATTAAACCCACAAGAAAAGAATGAAATTGATGTTAAAGGGGCTTTATAGCTCAAAATTGGCTGGTATCATTTAAACCACTTCAGCGTATGCAGCTTCAATTGGTTTCTCCAAGAATGCAGCATGGCCTAGAACGACAATGGCACTCAAACTAACAAGCCAGATCAACGTAGTAACAGGACTAGCAAACAACAAGACAGGCAAGTTGATCAATATGATGGCAGTGTAAAGATTGTTTTTCTGCAACACAAAAAATTTCAAGTTGATCTCTTCTGAATTTTGGAAAACCTTCTGAATTATGAAGAAAGATAAGACGTCAAATGCAATCAGGAACAATAGTGGCAAGTTTGTCAAGATACAGTATAGAGAAATGATACCAACAATCACCAAATAATTGGATGAGAAGTAAGATAGATTGAATGTGACTCTCTGTTGCAATTCGAAAAAGTTGTTTGGTTTACTGATTCTTCTGTAATCAAAGAAATCTTGTGGAGTTTTCAAAGACTTGATTCTGCTTTGAAACGAGGAGGTTGTATCGGTCTAATGTTTGTAATTGGTGATGTTAGTAAATGAAAAAAAAAAAACAAAAAAAAAACCTGTAGATCTGCTATCTATTATCTTATATCGAAACTTACTCGAAGCTTGTCAAAGTCGAACCCGGAAGTGAACGAACTGAACTGGGCAGGCACAAAGGAGCTCATAACTGCACAAATATATATAAGAGTGTCTAAATAAGTATAGGATCACAAGCGCCAAGATGGTACAGAAAGAAATCAAACCCGAAAAGCTGGCAAGTCCCAATATAAATAGCCAGGAAGAATAAATCAAGCTCTCTCATCCTCCTCTTTCTTCACTTCCACCGCGTTGCGTGGCTGCCCAACTTCCGGCTCCCGTTGATTCGCGTTTTCTTCTTTGGGTCACGTGATTACGCCTTTATTATTTATTGATCTTTTCTACACGGCTTACATACCTATATATATGGGCTTCACTTTTCATTATATATTTATTTGTAGATATCCATTCATCTGTATATCCATATATCTGTACTTATCCAAGGTTCTGTGTATTTCCACTTCCCTTAGGGTTGTTCTCAACAAACTCATCCCATTCTCTCTTGGAATACGTCAATCTATCAACGTCAACCTCATCATCCTCATCAAATTCTTTCTCAGGCAATTCATCTTTAACCATACCTCCATTCTTCAGTTCATAATCAACCAATTCTTCCACCGTCATTGTAGGTAAATACTGCCCTGTCCCAAACACCTTTTCCCGTAATTTGTTTCTATCACTCTTCTGCGAAACGATCGTGAAAGGTCTCAAAACTTTCCCGTCCTTAGATAGTACCGGGTTTGACAAACTTTCCAATCTCTCAGTAAATCCATAATCATTGTCTTTCCGTTTACTTCTCTCCCTGGAATCTTCTTCCTTTGGTTCTTCGAGCTCGCTGAGACGGTTTGGATCAGGCATGTTTTTCAACACTTCACACTCCATCAAATTTCCTTCCAAGTTGTTGAACGCCTTCAAACTAAGCAGCCTCAATTGGTCAATATACACGCTCCTCACCACTTCATCGTCCAAAGATTCCAATTCTTCGTTATCCTCGATGATTTTGATCTTTTCGTTCAATTGTTTCTCTAACTTGTAATTCTCGATCTTCTCCTCGCGTCTTCTCAATCCATCGTTCGTTCTAACTTCATCCAAAGTTGGATTGTAAGAATCTTCAAAAGAATCCAACAATTTCATTTGACGCTCATTTAAAATTGCATAGTTGTTCAACGTATTTAAAAATTGCAAATACAACGAATTCACATACGTCAAGTTTTTCAACCGGTTCTTAGGTCCACCTTGCAACCCTCCATTCGAATCCAACAACAAGGCAATATGGTAGTCCAACGCTAGATACTTGATGTATTTTGTATCCACCTCTCTCAAAGATTCGTTCACACTGAATAACGAAAGTTGGTTGATCGAGACTTTGACTTCTTGTAACTGGGTTAGCGTTTCTGATAACGCCTCTTGAAACTCTTTTGAATCCTTACGGTGCGGTGAATTCTCAAGGTCCGATATTGATTTGATCGCATCCTGGTATCTCTTGGATAATGGAATATTGTTATTTGTATTTGGTTGCATATTTTTTATTTCTATCTCTTAGTTAATTGAAGTTCTGTATAGTTGGAAATTGAAAGGGTGGCAACGATTGGCAATTTAAACAGGTTATGCACGTCATCTTCAGACCCCCATCGTAGATTTACTGCAGGAACTAGTATATATATTATATATACGCGGGTATAAAATCTTGGGTCGATCGACGCATAAATTACAAGCTTTAGTAAATGCAGCTTGGTCTATTAAAAATAGCTTTCTTTACTTTCATGTATAGATAAAATAGTTTAAAATAATTCATTAATTCACTAATATTCCTTTCTAGCGGAAACATCCAGATTGACCGAAGTGTAAAATTAACAGAAGCAATAAGCAAATACAAAAAAAAAAGACGAAAATCAAAAACAAAACTAAAAATAACAATAAAAAGCAAATAGGTTTGGAGAAAAAAAATTTAAAATATAATTCAAAACATTATCGAAACAGAACAAAAAATCAAAGATTATTCGAATATTCAAATATTCAAATACACAACATAAAACACAGTAGTTAAAAGCAAAATCAAATATTATCAGTAAAAATACATCCCCTAAGATCAAGATCATTCTTGTTCAATTCCTAAAATCTCTTTGTTACTCAATCACCTAATCTCTTTCCAGTTTAACTCTTTTAGAGTCACTATGTTCACCTTCGTTGGAAGTCCTACTATTAGTAGTCGATTCTAGGTATCTTTTTTGTGGAGAATTTTGCCCTTGTCCATTGTTTGCACGGACTCTGGCAACATCGTTCATCAACTCATCCAGTCTCTTCTTCAATATGGTTTCACGGCTCTTACTTGCTTGGTCCATGGCTTCTAACTCGATAATACGAGTCTTGTATAGATCATTAACCAATTCCAACTCGCTAATTCTGGTTCTTAATTCTTCGTTCTGTTGGAATAGCGGATTGTAGTTTAAGAACGAGTTATTGGAGTTGGATCTCTGTTCCATCGACGGTGAACTGACATTGTTACCGTAACTATTATTGTTATTGTTGCTGTTGTTATTATTATGGTTATGGGTGGTGTTATTGTTGTTATTGTTGTTATTCGACTGGTCTATCAAAGTTGACCGACTACTATTTAGTAGTGGAGATTTGCTATGTGTGGGCAAATCAGTAGCCATTATCATTGGACTTATTGAGGATTGAGTTTGTGATTGCAACGAAGGTAGGATACTAATATCGGGAGTGTTTTGTTGTGAGGTGAGAGATTTCAACGGAGGTAATTTTTCTAATCCGTTGGATGAATAAGAAGTCATGTTGTTGGATAACGAATATTGAGGTCCAAAAGAAGGTGACAATATCGTATGAAGGTTGGACTGTTGTTGAGGTTGATGTGAATGGTCCAAATTCGAAAACTTCGTTGGATTTAACGGTGGAGTTTGATGGTTGTTCAATTCTGTTGCTGGTGAGTATGGCTTCGATATATTGGATATTGAAGGAAGCATCTGGTTGGATGACTGTGTCAAATGGTGGATTGTATTTACCTGTTGCTGTTGTGGGGAAGTTAATTGGATTGGTTTCTGTGGCTGTGGTTGAAGTGGTAGGTGGCCGTTGATATTACTATTGTTGTTGTTTTCGGAGTCCAACTTCATGCCAGGTATCTTCTTGAAGTCATCGTGAGAACCTTGTTGAGACATCGTCTCCAAAGCACCAGCAGCGTTCAACATGGCATCACGACCCAAGTTGTGCGAACTCGATCTTTCAGAAGATTGTGGGGCATTAAACTTTGTAGTCGGAGTAGTTGAAGAAGATGCGGTTGTCGTTGTCGTTGTCGATAATAACAATGGTGAAGTCACACGGGTCAAATTCGGGGCAAACTGCGTTGGAGTGGACGAAGGGTAGTGTAAAGGTTGGATCGTATGATTTCCTTGAGCCTTATTTAACCATGCCGAGGTCGAAGCATAAATACCAGGTGTACCTGGTGCACCGTTCTGTTGCTGGTTTCTAGGTAGTAAGGGCAACAAGGCAGGAGATTTATTGGAACCGCTCGGTTGGCCAGGTTGCTGGATGTGTTGAACCTGTTGTTGCGGCTGCTGCTGCTGTTGTTGTTGTTGTTGTTGCTGCTGCTGCTGTTGTTGTTGCTGTTGTCCTTGTTGCTGTTGTTGACCATTCGAAGAAATCGATTCCATCATACTAGTTAACGCAGGTGAGGACAGTTTCGATTGTCCAGTCTGAGCACCGGTTTTCGAATTCGGTCTATACTGTTTTGGAGAAAATTTGGTAACTTTCCCATTTGAAATGGAAGAAGTTGAATCCTTTGCCTTTAACTCCGGAGTATTTGGATTTGATTTCGAATTGCTATGCTTAACTCTATTTCTTGATTTGATAACGTCCGATTTCAAGGATATAGGTCTTGGTCTACCATGCAACTTCAAGAACAATCCACAGGCATTACACAGCACTTGACCTGTCTCATCCCTTCTCCACAAGGGAGTAGTTTGAGTTTTACAATTCTTACAAGTTGGAGTAGACATGTTCTGCTTCGTTGTCGTTGCACCGTTCGACTGGGTTGTTGTTATTGTCTTTGCATTTGGATGGAGAGGTTCACTTGAACTCAAATGGGACATTGGGTGAGAAGGAGGGGAAGTTGGTTGGTTATTATTCAAGATGTAAGAAGAAGGGGAAGCCTTTTCAGAAGAATCACTATCAATCTGTTGTTGTTGCTGCTGCTGTTGTTGTTGTTGTTGTTGTTGATGATGATGCTCTTGATGTTGGTTGGTGGTGGATTGTGATGAGGTGACAACTGACGAAAGTGGAGTGTTGTTAGATGCACCAGTGCTGAAAACATCTTTAGTTGCTGTAAGAGGGGGAGAAGGATGCTCTTGCTTTAAAATGGAGATGTTCTGAGACATAATTGTAGATTAGAAGATCCAACTGTGAGATTTGAAAAGTAGCCAAAAACAAAAAACAAAAAGTGGACACGAGACGGTGTATAGTAAAGGATCAATGGAGGATGGCAATCAACGAACGATAAAGTGTATTGGTTAAACGATGAAAAAGGGGAAAAAAAAGCACAAGCTGTGTAAGTCACAAATCCGGATGATAGATAGATAGATAGATGAGGATCTGATAATAATGATACAAGGTTATCTATCGGTGAGGGATCCACGGATATGGCAGATAACAGAGATAAGATAAAGGGATATGAAGATATGGAAATCTAGAATGGAAAAGGGTGTGTATAGGAAACGGAAGCTGTAGAGTAGATGAGATAAAAGATAAAAAATAATACAAGACAAAGAAAGATAAATCCAAAAGCGGTTGCAATGGTTGGGCCAACCAAATGTGCTGGATGAGACTGAAAAAAATATCAAAAAAAAAAATCAACAAGCAGTGAGTGAGTGAGTCTCTTCTTTGTGAGTCTCTCTCTCTCTGTCGATTAGTGGATTTTGGGTCTCTGCTACTGTTTTCTCCTTTTTCAGTAGGTGGGCTGCGGCTGCCTGGCCGGGTTTTTTCTTTTTCTCAGCGGGGGCTGCCCCGTTGGTTGGCCGGTGGTGCACGGGGGCTTGCCTGCCTGAGTACGTGGCCGTACTTGCGCGCGCTGCCCGCCCGCCCTGCTGTACGATGCCCGTGGGAGGGATTACGTTTGAATATCTAATATATATAGGTTAATTCGTTTACTGCATGTCGGGAAAGCCGATAGGCTGTGTGTTGAGGGTGGCAATGGGAATCGGAGTATGAGAGGCGATGTAGATAGATAGATGGGGGGAAAAGATATATATATATATAAACGAGAGAGATAAATAGAGAGCAGTAGATAGCCTGCCAGCCTGCCAGCCAGCCAGGATAAGACTCAGACTAAGACTGCTGCCGCTGCCCGGGCGCAGGCAGCGATCGAGAGAGAGAGATAAGGATCAAAGCGGGAGCTTCGATCGATCGATCGATCGGGCATCGCGAATTTGAGTTGAGCGTTGGAATCGGGAAAGAAAACCGTCGACGATAAAAGATAAAGGCACTTTTTCGCTGGAAATTGGCCGCTGCCGTCGCTGCCGTCGCTGCCACCGCCGCCGCGACGGTGAAAATTTTTCATCTCTCGCCTTTTCTGGTGGCGTCGATCGTCGCGTTACTTTGTTGTAAGTTGTATATATATAGCTTGTCACTTGTCCCTTTCAAGATATAATGATGTGTCATCGCTTACGTGCTGAGTGTCCCCCCGTGTTTGTGCGGTGCACGCTCTCCTTTTTTCTTCTTGCGACACGAGGGTTGTCGCTGCCTCTGCCTCTGCCTTCCCCCCTTTTGCTGGGCTCGTCTGTAACAGCGGCGGCTATCTGAATTTTTTATATATTCCTTCTTGCTCACTCTTTATTATATTTCATGCTGTCTTCTTTTCTTCTCTCCAACGTTGTCCAATTCTTTAATCAAATCTGTGTCTTCAAAGTTACGCCCACATTAATATAACGTCATGGTCTCCTTATCTCCTACCTTTCTGCTAGTCGCTTTGAATTTATTCTCCATGACCTCTAGCGCTTCCAAAGCTCCTCAGGTCAAAGACTCTCCTAGAAACGTCCTAGCTAGAGCCCATCTAGATAGAGATAAATTGAAAGGTGTCATTGAATTCTCTGCCAAGAACGGTACCGTCTTGGTTCATATTGATACCACCGGCCTGCCTGAAGAAGGTGGTCCGTTTTACTACCACATTCATAAGTCTCCGGTTGGCCCTGACGGCAGCTGTGAATCTACAGGCACTCATTTAAATCCGTATAACGCTCCTTTAGATGAATGTGATACTTTCAAAGACGATTCCTTTTGCCAAGTTGGTGATCTTTCCGGTAAACATGGATACATCAACACTACCTGTTTCGAAGATTACTACTACGA
Organism: Ogataea paraovalis; assembly: GCA_030565405.1. Taxonomy (NCBI): domain Eukaryota; kingdom Fungi; phylum Ascomycota; class Pichiomycetes; order Pichiales; family Pichiaceae; genus Ogataea; species Ogataea paraovalis. Next base: position 67,495 of record JAJMBU010000060.1, on the reverse strand, counting down.
TCCTTACTTATCGCTGAACCCCAAAAACAAGGCAAACGTGATCGGATTATCTGTTAATTTACATTTTGCTAACATGACTAGAATCACTTGCGGTAACATTGAAAAGACCAAGGAAAAATTCAAAAGGGATGAGGCATACGCAGTCCTCGGTAGCTACACGAATTTTACATCATCGGCGCCTCTTCCTTCTGCAACAGTTGCCAATATTACCAACGTCAACAGCACCAGTAACGGTTCGATACTACAAACGACTTACTGTGACGAAGCAAATTTGGCTTCTTTCAGCTTTACCGGATTGGCTGGGCTTGCCTTTGGTGCCATTGCTGCTTTGATGTGAACATGCAGTTTTAATTTGTGTTCCAGATGCTTTACTATTTTTATGGAAAATCTTTGCAACAAGTTCTTTTTTTATTTATTAGGGATACATATTTAATTTGCAACATTCTAGACAGGGAGAGTTAATTAATTATTAAATATATATATATATATATATATATGTATTTATCTTCGAAGTAGAAAGGTAGCCAGCCGGCCACTCTCACAGTCTCACCCCACTTGGGCCAAATACAGACAGGGCTGTGCACGCAGCAGAGCAACCCCCAAATGCAAACAAAAAAGAACCTCACAGAAAAACAGCTGAGCCAGGTCAGATCGATCGATCCCCATATTAGTTGCTTCGATACATACTTCTTTTGCTCCCTCTTCATTTCAATTCACTCAATTCTTCTTCTTGATACATACCGATTAACTTGGTTTCCTCACAATTCCCCAAAATGACTGTGTTTGTTGCATCACTGTAAGTACTATCTGTTAAAGATCACATCGGACTTCTTCGCTGCGGAATTACACAGTAGATCAGCGTACGTCATACTAACATGATCAACCGCACAACCCATCTGGGGTATGTGCTCTGACCACCACAACTACTACAGTTTCTTACCTTATACCGTCCATTTTGAAGTGGAATCGACAGATTCCAATTTACTCGAAAAGGACACCTCAATTGGTGAAATTGCCGAACCTATCAATAGAAACAAGAGAACTACCACAAACATCAAGAATACTACAAAATCTCACTTGCCTACCGATTCGACAATTTCCATCATTCAAGCACTATCCAGTAACAACACCAACAAAGCAAATATTTCAACTGTTACCCAGTCATTGAACGTTTCTACAGAAAATCTGTTGGGTAGACATGCGATATTTAATATCGATGAAGACAATGTTTCGATATCCTCATCAAATAGCAACCCATTACCAACCCATCAGAGCGTCGTTCCAGTTCAGGATTTTTTCTACAATAATCCAATATATAAAAGATCAAATTTGAACTCCCCGTCGTTGGAATTAGATTCTCCCTTGGATGATGCATACCAAACAGGATTACAAGTTGCGACTTCGCCAACCTCAACATTCATTCAACCAAGACAGAGGTTGTCGATCAAGTCACAGCCTGTTTCTGCTTCGGTTTCAGAAATGACAAACCTTTCCCTTTCAAATAAGCTGGAGCCATCCTTATCCGCATTGAAGGTGAACCGTTCTGGGTTTTTCAACAACAGAAGATCTACTACTCATTCGGGCATGAACTCTAAGCCTTCCCTGTTTAAGGCTTCAATCGACAATTCATCCATTCTGGATGATGATTTTGAATCGTCAGCTTTAATAACAGAGGATGACATTATTTTAGATCAAGAAACTGGTTTGGGGGTCGATAACGATAGAGTTACACCTTTTGGTGGATTTTCAAGACCAGATTATAAGGACCTGCTTTTAAAAAATAACGTTTTCAGTACTGCTCCATGGCGAGTTGTCAATTTTGATCAAGGTAACGTTAGCTTGAAAAATGCCGTTCGTCTAGCACGGTTATCAAAACTCTTTGATGAAGTGATGTGGATTGGAACTCTATCCATGCCCACCGATGTTGTTCCGTTGGATACCAAAGAGAAGATTTCAACTGAATTACAAAAAAATTACCATTCGACCCCTGTTTACCTTCAAGATGAAGAATATCACGGACATTATACTTCTTTTGGTAAACAAATACTATGGCCAATTTTCCATTATCAAATCCCCGATAATCCAAAATCGAACGCTTTTGAAAATCATTCATGGAAGGACTATGAGGCCGTTAATAGGGCATTTGCAGATCGTATAATTGCTCAATATAAAGGAGGTGACATTATTTGGGTTCACGATTATCATTTGATGTTAGTCCCAAAGATGCTTAGAGAAAAGTTGCCTGACGCTTCAATTGGATTCTTTCTACACATTTCTTTCCCTTCCAGTGAAGTTTTCAGATGTTTAGCACAGAGAAGAAATATTTTGGAAGGAATGCTAGGTGCTGACTGTATCTGTTTCCAGACGGAGGAGTACGTCAGACATTTCTACCAATCTTGCAATAGATTGTTGTTGGCAGATTTTGATGAGTATGGTATTAAATATCAAAACAGAATTATCAGCGTCACACATGACCCAATTGGAATTGATGTTCATTCCTTAAATAACAGATTGCAAACTTCAGACGTGAGTGATTGGAGAAAATTAGTTAGAGAACGTTGGCCAAATAGAAAGTTAATTGTCAGCAGAGATAAGATCGATGAGATTAGAGGCTTCAAAGAAAAATTACTTGCCTATGAACGATTCTTGGATGAGAATCCAGAATACATTTCAGAAGCTTTATTGATTCTGATTTGTCCAAGAAGTAGAAGTGACATCGACGAAGAATATGAAACTGAAGTGTTTAATATTGTGGATAGGGTGAATTCTAAAACGAACAACATTTCTGATGACAAACCGATAGTTGTCTTGAATCAAGATATTGAATTTGAACAATACTTGGCCTTGCTGTCTGAAGCAGATCTATTCATTGTTTCGGCATTGAGGGAAGGTATGAACTTGACCTCGCACGAATTTGTCGTTGCATCACATGAATCTCATTCTCCTTTGATATTGAGTGAGTTCATAGGTTCTGCTCAGGTGTTAACAAATGGTCCTTTGTTGACTAACCCTTATAATATCAAACAGGTCGCCGCTATGATCAAATACGGTTTAGAAATGAGCCCTGCGGAGAAATTGCAGAGATGGAAATCGATGTATGACGTTATCATCAAGCATGAGTCTCAAACATGGATCAAAGAATGTATAACTGACATCGAAGTTGCAGTTTCTAACAACAGAAAAGAAAGATCGACAGACCTAACGAAGTTGACACAAGATATTTTCAATTCAAAATACAGAGATTTACCAAAAGACACAAACAAGAGGCTATTTATTTTGAATCTCGGCAATTTGACTTCGAACCTTGAAATGCACGGAGGAACCACCATGAACCCGGTTCAACAACAGTTTATCCAAACTACGATTACGAATCTAGCAAGTGATCCAAACAATACCGTTTACATCCTTTCGTATTTGAAGAGATCCGACTTACTAAGAAAATACCGTAGAATTAATAATCTCGGTTTAATCGCTGAAGGTGGAGGATACATCAAGATGCCAGACACGAATAGTTGGTTCACAGTAGTTGATGAAAATGAACTATCCTGGATGTCAACCGTTATTGAACTCATGAAATCGTTTGCAGAAAGATTACCATGTTCCTATATAGAGGTGGAAGAATGTACAGTTAGATTCCATACAGAATCTTGTAGCGACATCGACAAGGATCACAAGTTGAAGCTGGTTGGTGAATTGATAACACATGTTAACGAATTGTACTCTCAAGATTTTAACTTGCATGCCAATTTGGTTAATGGTATTATAATTGTTCAAGAGTCAAATTTGATAGTGAGAGCACTGTCGTTTATCATGAACCACAACGAGTTCAGTGGACCACTTCGTATGGTTCCATCTTCGTCACTAACTTCACCAGTGGCTCAAACCCCGGACCTATTGTCACCACGTAGCCACATATTACAATCACAAACCTCGTTTGGAAATACCCTTGGATTTGTCATGTTTGCAGGTGGTAATACCCCTATCGACGAAGAGATTTACAACTATTTCAACAATATGGATTCCCAAGTGGAGAACCAGTTGACTGTTAAAGTTGGTCAAGATAAATTGAACAGCAAAGCAGGCGAAACTTTGAGAGGTGTCAATGAGCTGTTGAAGATTCTATCGAATGCTGTTTTGAAGTGATATGAAATTATTCTTTTTACTTTTAAATTTTATTACGTACATATACATATATCCATTTATTAGGGCAATCTTTATTTATGAAAAAACAAACACAACAACGGTTATTATTATTAATTAATACATTAGCTAAAAGTAGAACTATATAAAGTTTTGTTTTCATATCTCATATCCTTTTAAATCTTTTTTTATCTCCAGCACTCAACTCCTTGCCATTTGCACGATTGTCTCTATGCAAATCACCCCGGTTCTTGTATGTATCGGGCCCTTTTCCGTTGGGTTTAGAATTAGGAGTGGGTCTAGGATTTGTCTTCGGCTTGAATATACAACTATTGTACAACTCGTTCAACTCATCAATCAAAGGTTTATCACCAACAGGATCAAACGATTTAAAACTATCGCAGATCATCAAGAACTCCTGTTTGGATCCTAAATTTCCATTGTTCGGTCTCTCAACACGCCACAAATTCTCCTTACCTCTCTTCTGACGTTCACGATCCGCTTCGATTCTCTGTAACATCTGCTTATGCGTCATAGTCAACTGCAATCCGCTGTTTGTATTTGTTGTTACAGCTGTCGTCGTCTGTGTGCGTTGATTCCCCTCTTGTTCTATTTGTTGCTGTGTTCGATCTAGCTCATCCGATGGACGAGAAGCAGGAGCAGCAGGAGCAGCAGGAGGGGGTGGTGGGTGTGGATCGTACTCTATATACCTATTATTGTGTGCGCTATTCGGGGAATTCTTTGTTGGTTTTCTATATGGAATTGACTGTAGTGATCTAGTATGATGGAAATCAATGATTCGACGTTCATATTGAGACTGTCGTCTCTTTGCTATGAGTAAATACCACGCTTGTTTCAAATAGTTAGTTCTTTCCAATGAATATTGTTTCTCATCCTCTTTAGTTTCTGATTGTGTTTCCGCTGGTGGTGACGGTAAAGAACCATGTTTATCGGTATTGTATATGTCGTCTTGGTCGTCATTGAACGGTATGTTGAGTTCGATGAATTCAACGTCCCTATCCGAAAGCAAATTTGAATTGAACAGATTCATGAAATAGTCCAAATGAACAAATTCAAACAACTTCGAAATATTTACAAGTATGTTATATGCAGGACTCAAGTTTGTCAATAACCTCATTTCATCCGAACTATCATTCAATTTCTTGGGTAAAACTCTACAAATCATGGTTTTCAAGTCTTTCAATATCAATTTCAACAAAGATTCGTTTCCCTGTGAATCAACCAATGCCATTGCGACTAACTCTTCAATAAATTGAAAGATGTTGGCACGAACATTCAAGTCCACGTTGCTCAAAGTCTCCAATATCACGGAAAACAAATCATCCTGGTTGTCTTTGTTTCGAAGGATGAACTTGGAACAATCGTATGCTGCCTGTTTGGACGGTGTCAAAGAACTGAGTTGCTTCGAAAACTGAACTCTCGCTTCAAAAGAATCCATTGCCACGGACTATGCACACCAGTAAACTAAGGATCAGAACAGGCGTTGGAGTAATCGAGAAAAATAAAAAAGAAGATGCCTTCTATTAAGGACTGAATTAGACATCTTGCAAGAAAATCAATATGCATGCCACAAGAAGCTAGAAGTTAGAGACTTAGACGCGACGATCGTCTAAATATTTTCTTCCCAGTTCCCATTCCCGCAGAATTAAGTTACCCGGCCCTAAAAAACGTATCCTTGAAATAATTATATAAGGAGCAAATCCATTACCTAACTTATGACACAACACATAGCCTGAAAAATTTTCAGCCTCAGACAGGCAAACTGGGAAGCAGTCTGCAACACTGAGACTCCAGTGTCAGACACGGGGATAGGCATTACACTCTCAGGCACAGACACAGTGGCAACATGCAACGTTCTACCTAGCGTGACTCAAGTATTAAACACAGTGACCTGGTGTGTACAGTGACGTGTCTATCTTTGGAGAAAACTCACATAACTAACAGAACCTAAGAATCCAAGATGGCTAACAAAGGTAAAGGTAAGGGTGGTAAGAATAGAAGAAGAGGTAAGAATGAAAACACCTCCCAAAAGAGAGAATTGATCTACAAGGAAGAATTCCAAGAGTATGCACAAATCACCAAGATGTTGGGTAACGGTCGTGTGGAAGCCTCATGTTTTGATGGTACCAAGAGAATCGCCCACATTAGAGGTAAGTTAAGAAAGAAGGTTTGGATGGCACAAGGTGACATTATCTTGGTTGCATTGAGAGACTTCCAAGACGAACAATGTGATGTTGTTCACAAGTACAACTCTGATGAAGCTAGAACGTTGATATCCCAAGGTGAATTGCCTGAAACAGCTAAGATTAATCAAACCGATACGTTTGGTGGTGACGATGACGAAGATGTTAACTTTGAGTTTGGTGCCGATTCTGATGAAGAAGACGAAAATGATGAAGAGTTGGATATTGATGACATTTGATCTGTTTATCAAGTAAGCTGCTTAATTTATTTTGTCTATTTATTTGTATCTTTTATATATATTGTTGTTAATTCATTCATTTATTCATTTTTGATCCTTATCATGTTTGGTGTCATGTTTGATTTGATCTCCTTGTTCGGTGGTTTCTATTACACATATTCTACTGGCAACTACTATTGGATATGCTTAAAGAATTGATTATACATTCTCCATCGACATAGACATCACTCTGAGAGTTGGACCTATATATACACGGCTCGTGGCTTCGCGTACATCGATTTACCCAAATCTAATACAATAATAAAATTTATTTTTCTAGAATAATAAGTGGATTTGAAAAAGAAAAAAAACAGAAAACATTGAATATCAAGTAATGATGTAAGTGTGAACTTTAATAGTAGAAAATAAAAGGGATGTTAAAAAAGGGAAAATGAAATGAGGGCGCAGGAGCATTCGGGAAAAATGACAACAACAAAGGAAACCGGGATATAAAGTGTATTCTTCGGATGACAGCAATATTTTGTAAAGAAAACCTTTCAATCAAAAAAGCAGACTATATATGCAGCATAAAAAATTCAAAATTCAATAACAACAATAACAAAAAGACATACGCATAATATACATGATCTTAAAAATATCTCTTCAAATGGCCTAATTCAATTCAAAACTGTCTGTTCTTCTTCTTAGGTATTGACTTTCTTCATCAGGATTTCCTGCTCCTAAATCATGATAACCAGGATCTTGATCATGTCTAGCGAATTGAACAGATCTTCTAAACTGGTAAGCAGACTCCGAATTTAATGGAATATCACTCAACCCATCTTTGTTGGAACCAAACAACTCGTCGTTATCTGGAGTCTTTCTCGAAATGTCCAACAAGAACACACCGCTGAAAATGATCAAAAATCCACAGAGCAAAGAGATGATGTTGACTGAAGACGTAGTATTGAAGCCTCTAAATAGGATAAATGAAGCACATAAAGTGGCTGTGGTGAAGGTGACATAGTACAATGGATTGACAATCGATGTATCAAACTGTGCTAATGCCTTGTTAAAATAATTCATCTGTGTCAAAATACAAACGACAACAACGATGATAAATAGATAGGTTGATGGATGAGTGAATTGATTGTTACCACCCATAGTTAACTTCAATGCGATACCGAATGCCTTGATGGCACAAACAGAGATCGATCCAACGAGGGAGCAGATAGAGATATAGATCATTGGGTTTTGGTTACCGTATTTTGGAACGATCTTATAGATCATGAAGATAGAATACACGGTAACGACAAGCACATAAAAGATGAAGCCTGGTTGTTCAGCATAATTTAAGATTTCATCGATCGTAGTAACTTCCTGATCAGCAGGAGCATGCAAAACGATGATGACAGAACCTAGCAAACAGATTGCACATCCCATCTTACCCAAAGTTCCCAATTCTTCCTTCAAGAAGACAGAAGCTAAAACAGCCCCAATAATAACAGACAACGCTCCCAATGGAGTCACCAAGATAGGTGGTGCAAACGTGTACGCAGCGAAGTTTGATATTTCTCCAATAGCCATCAAAGTTGTTCCCAGAATCCACGTTGGATTGGTTAAGTACGTGAACGATTCACCTCCAGAGCCATCTTTCTGAAGACCCTTCTTCGTGAGCACAAAAGACGTTCCAATCGCAAGCGAAGAAGATATAGCCAAAGCTAAACCAATATATTTTTCTTCCATATTCAAGGGTACGATATGTGTATATTTATATGAATCTATATTTCTGATCGTCTCGTTTTCAAATCGATGAAAACAAAAAGGTGACTTTCTAAAAAAATGTTGTATGAAATTTCAAATACTTGTCCGTCGACCGATCGTTGCAAATCGAACAAAGCTTAGTATGCAAAATATGAGGTGCGCGTAAATCCAGTTTCTAAGATGGGGACGGTAAAACAATAAGGAGATTCCTTTCCTGTTTCGTGTACGTATATATATATATATATATGTATTCAAATTCGAATAGACCTATATTGTCAGGTGCTGCTGGTTACGATACAATTCAAATAAAAGGTACAGATTAAAACTGTAGAAGATTGATGCTAAATATAAACTCTAAGGAACTCTGATGAGATAATCATATTGTGACATAATCTCTTAAATAATACGACAACATTTGTGAATGGAGCGATACTAGAGCACAGTGTGGAATATTTACATGAGCTATTATTTCAAGATCGATTACGAAGTGATAATATACTGAATTTATACAATCCATAGTAGAATTACTAGATAAACTGGATATCTATTTTAAATCAGTTGAGACGAATCTGGTGATTCAACTAACTCAGAAATAAGAATGGCAGCCAGCTAGGCGACGCGTCTGTAGATCCGAAATCCGGCACCGCCGTGAAAACTTTTAGTCGCTTCACCCTGGAAACTTTTTCGGTTAAACCTTTTTATCAAACTTAGTTTATAACCGGCAAAGCCTGATAGGAAGCATAAAGAACCTGAATAGATTGGCAAAAAAAACAGCTTCACATTATTCAAAGGTGACTATCATGTTGGGAAATTCAATGACGGTGCCTTCCTCGATAGATTTGGGTCTGCCTTTGCCGATAGACGACTTGGAGAGCTTGAAAAAATATTTGGTCAAGACAAAGAGCTACATTGAGGATGATACATTGATCCTCTTGGACACAGTATTTACATCTCTTTACTCATCATTACAAGTTGTCGACTGCTCCGATGCATACCGTAGCTTGGCATGTGAAACTATGAGTATATGGTTTGTCAGATCTGGTCAAACTATATTATCAAACACAAAAATGAAAAATATTCTGTATTCCCTTTTTGACACTGAAATGGCAAATTACCTGTTCAAGTACATTCTTGACTATTGGAATGAGACAGGATCATCTTTAGGTAATGCTCTAAAGGATATGTTTATAAAGATGGTTCTATTTTTAAACAAATCGTTGTCCACAGAGGTTCGGGCTACGCTATACAAGGAATGGTTACAGAAGTCTTTAACCATCACTTACTCGATGAGAGTTCTTTACTTTATGGTGGAACATCTTCGTAAAGAAGTTAAACCTGCAGATTTTGTGTTGCTTTGCAAACCCAATTTCATTAATGACTCGTTACAGTTCATTTGGAGTAATGCCTTGGCGGTTAACGTTGGCAAAACGGTAAGTAACCTCTTGAAGGGTATTTATAGCGAGACTGATGATAAACAAGAATGGCTAAATATGTGGAAACAACCAGTGATACAATCATTGGAAAATATCAAATTGAGAAAACACATGGAGCTGTACTTACTTCCAACTTTATTCAATATTGATCCCACTATCACCAAACAGTTTATATCCTCCTTGAAAGGAAATATACCCCTTCTCTTGGGGAGTCTCAAGATAGCACAAGATTTAGCCATAATAGTGGAGCCTTTTTATAGTTCTACAAATGGTGACCCCTTTTTACCATTTGACTTAGTTGAATCTCTACTGTTGCAAGAAAACGATTCTTACCGGTTGAGTACGTTCTCATTACTTGTTTCTTCCCCTAAAGGTTCTCAATTGATTAGACCGTATATTTATGAGATTATTGGGAGTAAATGGGAGCTGTTTTATACCGATACAGACTTGGAAACGAGAAACGATATGCTTGCACTATTGAAAACTTTCATTGATAGGGTGAGAGATTCTACCTATGCATTGAATCGTGATACAAATAAGCTGATTAATAAAGATGAAGTGAAGTTTGCTAGTGAAATTCAAGAGAAGTTAGAACTTGTTAGGAACGGTGAGACATTCATGAAAAGAACACTAGAGTTGTTGCTGTTCAATTTGAAACCAGGTTCTTCATATCAAAGGAAGAGTTTTGCTTATAGATTGCTACTGATACTCATTCAGTCAGGTTTGGACTCTAGGGTGGACTCTAAGTATCATGATAAACATAAAATGATTGAGTACCCATTCCATGTTAATATCTATAACAAAACTTTAGTCAGATTGTTGATTGACAACATTAGTGACGATTTTGAGGACATCAGATCCAACTCGACGCTAGTGTTATCCATGTCTCCCATTAGAATTGAACAATTTACCAATTTACAGTTGGCAAGTGGCCGTTGTATGTTGCTTTTGAATAATTTGAAGGTCAAAAATGTGGATTCAGGTGCGAGATTCTTTCAATTTTTGTTTTGTTATTATCAATCGAACAATAGAACTGAAAAATGTCTTGAAATAATTGCACAACTACTTGGAAATTTAAAACATGGTATCGAATCAGCGAAAAAAGATCTTGCCGTGGCTTCATATAAATACAACATATATGGTTATATTGCTGCATTGAAGTATATCCTTGAATCTATGATTATCCGACTGTTTCCTGGTATTGAGAAAATAGTGCTCAAATTTGTACTTTACTCAGACGAAGTATGGTTGCTGGTGAAGGAGTTTTTACAAAATGAATCACCAGAAGGAAACATTCCATTGGACGTTACATACGACAGCACCTTGGAGTACAAGTACGGCAGGGCAACTCAAATCATCTCTTCATATTCATGGAGGTCATTAAAGGAATCATCACAAAGTCTCAAAACGATTCTTGATAGATTCCCATTACCTGAGGAAACAATAATATCGCTAGGTGAAACGGTGATGGATCAATTGGCAACGGTGAAACATAAAGGTGCATTTTCATCTGTCTATCCAACGTTTATATCCTGTTGCAAACGTTGCAAATCATCGGGGAATAAACTGGAATATGTTCCACATGATTGGTTGCAACAAAATATCGGTATCATCGAATCAAAATCGCAATCAATCACTCGTCGATCTGCAGGATTACCATACTTGATAACTGCTATACTCACTTCAGATCCAACATTGCTACCAGAAGCGTTCTGTCAATTACTCCGTATTGCATCCACTCCCTTGAATGAAGATCAGCTTGTGTCAAACATGGATATACCGCAAGTGAATGCGTTCAATTCCCTTAAGGTAATATTTATTGACTCTTCCCTTTCATCTGCATGCTCAGACTATGTAGATGAAGCATTAACTTTATCGTTGGAAAACTTTGAATCTTCAGTGTGGGCGATTAGAAACTGTTCAATGATGCTATTTACGGCATTGCAAAACCGAATCTTTGGTACGAAAGTCACGCGAACAGATGGTGTTATATCCTCGTTATCGGCAAGATTATTCTTTACGAAATACAAAACCATAAGAAAAGTGTTGTTTGATACGTTGGTTGATGCTGTTGATGAAAGTGGTAAGGATGTTGAACGGATCTTCCCGGTTCTAACTGTCCTGTCAAGACTAGAAGCAGTTAGTGATTCTGATGGGCTGGACGATTTTCAACCTTTGGTTTTCGGTTTTTTAGGTAGTAAATTTTGGAAAGTTAGGGAGATGGCGGCACGGTCTATACCTGGGTTGATCACCAACCGTGCACTGATTAGTACTTGTGATAAATTGTTTGAAGGGGCTATCCATGCAGGTACAGTGACGCTGGACTTTAACCGAACACACGGGAACCTCTTGGCTTTGAAAGAGTTGATTTCGAGAGTTGCTGTCAGAAACTATGATGGAGATATCAACACTGTAATAAAAACTTTAGTGAGAAAGCATATGAATGTTCTGTTGAAAATTGACTGCTATTCTATTCAACTGGTTTACCTTCAATTAGTGGAATTAAGTAAGACCCCTCTGGACGACGAACAGATTTTTTCGATAGGTAATTGGTTTATTGAACATAATGAGATTGGAACTAGGTTAGACGGTTCTAAACAGTTAGCATTAAAACAATGCAACTTAATTCTATTGGAAGCATACTTTGATCGTGGCGAATTTGATAATTTGAAAGATGTGGTAGAGTTGGGTATTTACTCTTCCTTATTTGAAGTTCAACTATCTACTATACAGTTTTGTAATTCTAATGTTGATATTTTGAACGACGAGATTAAAACAATGTTAGTTGGTTGTATTTGGAACCTGATAGACAACCATTGCTGGGAATATGTTAAGGCGAAGTCGTTGATATTATTGAAGAGTTTGATTGTTGCCGGCACCAAGATGGACTACTCCCGTGATGATATAACTTCAAAGATTCGAATCTTGTTACAATTTTCCGAATCTTCTAACAAGAACAAAGATATGAGGCTGAGTTCATTAGAATCTGTTGGATCGTTTATTGGCACATTCTATGAGAATTTCGATTCTCAAGAAGAAGGTAATCATGCTTTCTTTGATCAATGGGTGTCGTTGATCCAAAAGTTGAGTCTCGATGAAATGGAGTTTACAACCCGAATGTCATCGTTGACGTCTTTGATTGCATTCAATGAAATCTACGAGAAGAGAAATATAAAGAAGTTTAAAACTCTGGCGTTGCTGTACAGATTCCTATCAGATGATGACGAAGAGATACGACTTCTTACTTCCAAACATTTCGGACGAATTTTGGGTTTCAAATTTACTTTAATCCCAATCGAGATGGAAAGCAAGGCTCTGTCCCATTTTGCTTTGATTTTTCCAAAATATAGCTATGATTCCGTTCTGTTTGACGAAGCGTACCTATTTCCAAGTCATCAACTTTCTACGACATTTTCAGATTTGTTTGTTGAAGATCTTCTTCTGTTCACCATTGAAAGACAAAATTTTTATTTTGATAGCATAAGGCAAACATCGAACTTCAACCGTTTACTCGAAGCTATCTATAACATATCAGGTTTATCAGATACAGGCCTCGCGAGATACAAACGTACAATTTCCTCAAGATTAACCGAAATGATTGAAACACTTGATACAATTCAAGAAAGGGACGGGTGTTTTGGGTACGCCATGGATCAAGAAAAGTTTACGTACATTTACAACGTTTTACAATCGGTCTTGACGTTCTATAAACTCGGCTACCACGCCGAATTCACATGTGACATCAAACGACTCGAATTCGTATTAACCGATCATGACATCCATCCATTGCTTGCAGACTTGCTAGCACACTTGATCTGATCCACAGTGACATTAAAACACGCCAATGCCCCATGTTTCCTTCAATATTGAACCTAACCTGGCTGTGCAGTGTAGCGGGCAAAAATACCTTAACAGAAGTTAATAGTCTTCCGCGGGGTGCTACTTTGCCATTCGTGAGTTTATTTTCAGAACGCCGCGCAGGTACATGGAGAAAAACGCCACAGCGCTGGTGTTGGGTAACGTACCCCCTGATCGAAGGAGATAAATTGATATAAATAAATATAGACTCCCAGCTCATCATCTTTTTGCCTTTTTTCAACACTCATCAAGGTTCCTAGTATTTGCCAAATAAAAAAAAAAAAATAAAGAAGTATTCAAATCTGTCACTAAGAATATGTCGTTACAATTTACACAGAACATCGTGTCATATGACTTCCACCTCTACTATCGTTTGAGCCATCCAACCGAACCAGCGACTGCCCGATCAATAATTGAGAATCTCCGCACTGAATTTGCTGATGAGATCGAAGAAGGATTGATTAGGGTGTACAAATTCCATGACCAACCAATTGGTCCACACCCAATTGCAATGGTGGAGACCGACGTTAGGGATGCTATTAATTTTGTCAAATTGTTGCAATTTTACACCGTCCATCATAAGGGTTTATCTGTTTTGATACATCCTAGAAGTGACAAAGGTGAATTGATTGACCATACTGAACATGCCTTGTGGTTGGGTCAAAAACAGGACTTGATTACTGAGATTTTAACAGATTGATTAATAATTAATATATATATATATACATATATAAACATGATTTTATTTTCTAAGCAAGTTGTTACAAAATTTAAGTATTATTATTGATATTAATAACGGGGTGAATCATTGTAAATATATTTCATACACAAAAGTGGAATCAAATAAAAGTAAAGTTAAAAGGTGGACAGAGTAATCAGGTATCGGTGTCAGAACGAACGAAGAATAAAGCAAGCAAAGACTTGCAGGGCAAAAAAGTAAAAGTTGAAACAATTAAAAACAAAAATTAAAACAGATTTAAAAAGAAAACGTTAAAGTTAAATAAAGCAAAAAAAAGATTGAAATTGGGAATCACAAACACACAAAAGAGGATATGTTCCTGTTTTTTTGGGATGTTTCTAATAATGTTATTTTTTTAATACATAATTGAATTGAATCTTAAATGGATTCCTCATCACCTGTCTTTTGAGTTCTCTTAATTTTGAAGAATCTGATACCACCTTCATTGGAAGGTAACGTACCTTGATTTTGACCAAATGTTTCGTCTTTTGGAATTTGAGCCAGTGAAGGTTGTTGGTGGTGACCGATTTGTTCATGGTGGGTCAATTGGCCCATTTCCAATTCTCTTTGAGAGTCGACATGATTCTTATGGATCTTATAGGCAGAACGAATTGTGGAGCAACAAGATAGGAAGAACGTGATGATGTAGCATGCAACAGCAGCCCAAGCCAACCCCAACATCGTTGGACCTAGTTTGGCATCCATTCCAGCATCGGTAAACTTATTTCTAACTATAACAACGACAGCTGTTTGACATGCAACACCTGCCATAGCGGTAATAAGACCTAGAGTAATGAAAAACGACAGAACTTGTTTCATTGCTAACCAACAAGATTGGAAGATTGCACAGATGAAGGAGATACCTGAAAACACCAAAGAGACTAGAATCAATGGGAAACCAAATCTTGATAAATAGTAGTAGGTGTCTCTGTTTTCGACGAAATCTTGAGGTAAGGAAGTTGAGTTACCAAAATTGTCCAATGGGGATATAGGCTTATCAGGTGCCAACGAACCACAATCACCATTGTGGCTAGCATCGTAAGAGTCAGGGTTGCAAATACCCCAGAAAGTCCATCTGGAGATGTCACCAGCGTTGGAAATGGAAGATGTATCAGCTTGCAACCAGTAGAACTTGTTAAAAGGGAATGAATACACTGAACCGGACAAGACGATGAATATAAGGACCAAAGTACAACCGGCCAGCAAGAACAGAGTGAGTATTCTGTTTACGAACGTTAAATAGGTCATGTTGCAATTGTATAACGTTCAATAAGGTAGGTGGGGTGAGATCAAAAATAGAGACAAGAATGAGAGAACTAGATGTTGGTAATAATCCAAAAGATCAGATCAAATAGATGAGGAGGAATTTTCAAGATCACAAGGATATAATATAATATAATATAGTATAAAATAAAATGAAACAGGCAACAATATCAAACAAACAAGCAAGCAAATAGCAGACTAGCTGTCAGAAAAAAAACAGATGAGCCAGAGCCAAAATATTTATGTAAGTGAAATAGCAACAGTACCAAAAATGGTAAACAAAGTTCTGGAGAGAAATTTGGCCTTTTCTCTTGTCATTGATGAAGTAATCAGGGTCCATGTATTGCGTGACACTTTACTAGTGATTATCTAATATGCAATTTGGGGATCCGAATGCGGAAAGAAAAACAATTCAAATTTGGGAATTGCATATTGGTTGAGACACGCTTATTTTTTCTTAAATTTCAATTTTTATTAATTAGGATGTGTTCATTTCAGATATTATATAATATATGAATTAATTGACTATTTTATATCTCATATAATATTGCCTATTTTTGGTTTGTTTGTTTGTTTTCCCCCTTCTTTCTTTGTATGCTAAATCTAAATGTTTGTCTCTTTTGGTTTTGATCCCTTTTTTACCTTCTTCTTTTTTTAATTAGCTGTTTGGTGGTTCTACTCTCCTACTCTCGAATTCTTATTGATTTCTTTAGCAGCTTGGTATGCTACCACCTCAACCTCTCTGCGCTGCTACATAATATTTGTGCTCTCTGCCTATAAACATGCATCCTCTTCTGAATCCCCACTCTCTGTACTCACATACGGGAGGATAACCTCCAATTCCTAGAAACCAAAAACCGACCAATGTTTACTTGCTCATCCATAGGACTTTGCTTACTTCCTTACTTACTTTCGCAGACATCCAACTATCGATTGATCAATCCGGTGAACAGATCGAATCTCTGCATCTCCCTCTATCATCCTTCTTTTATATCACGTGTTAACAGAAACTTTTTCCGGCGGTGCATGTATAAATATTTACTATTTTGCAAATTAGCCCTTCCTTTCAGACTTTCTGTCTATTTTAGATCGAACGACGCGTCGCCTACGTTCTCCGCGTCAAAGCTAGGATTAACTCGTATTCTATATATTTACTTGTTTCTAGTTCATTACCTGCTTTTCGTCATGGCATTCGAACTCATCTGCAGTTAATAAACGATGCAATTTTCTGATGTGGAGATTATAGATTTGGAGAATGAGTCCTCTTTTGCTCAACCGGCTCCAATATTGCTGTCACCTACGAGGCCCATGAGAACTCCAACATATAAAAAGAGAAGTTTATCTTCTTCTGTTCCTTCTTCTACTGAACGCAAATCACATCCCCAACAACGTCAATCGCAAAACCCATCATCCTCCTTTTTGCGAACAAATTATAGGGAAAACTCTCCTGAAGCATCTGAGGACAAACCCCTCTCACCACCACAACCTCATAAAGATGCATCCAATGCTTCACGCTCCAATAATGATTATATACTGTCATTTCTTTCAAGTTCCCCGTTGATAGACCAAATGGATCACCATCAAATTCTGTCCGAAGTAAAACCGAACATGGCTATTAAAAGGAGGAAAGTCTTACCAGTTCATACTTTGTTTGTCCCTGCAAGTCGCTCATCATCATCACCATCAAAGATCCAATCGTCTCCTTTTCGATCAAATGAAAACAGAATGTTACCTACTTCATCTCCTATTGTTAATAAGTCTATTTCATCAAATAATACAGCAGTTAAATCGTTAGTTCGATCAAAAACTGACGCTGAATGTATCTCGCTTGACTCGTCATCACAATCCGAACAGGCATTCAATTTCAAACGGAACCATACCGTGACAACCCAAACCAAATCTGTTCTTTCAAGCATCGAAAAGATATCAGCTGCATCACAACGATACGAAGAGAGTCATGTCATTGATATACTTTCTTCACCTGTTAGGAATGACGACGTCATTTTTCCAGCATTTGACTTTGAACATCCTTCTTATCATAACACAGATTTTGTCGATTCATCGTCATCGTCAAGAACTACGACTCGGACAAACACAGGTACCAGAACCGTTCCATCGCTATCTTCTTCAAGAACAACAAGCAGACCGACAACTGCTCCGCACGCAAACACAGTAAGTATATCTGACTCCTACTCAACTAAACCGACCACACAAACAGCCGAAAAGACAATAAAGCCAATCCCCTCGGAAATCATTGAGCTAGATTCTGAGGGAGAAGAGGAAGATGATATGAATGAAATTCCACTTCAACTACAACCGTCTGATAACAGATCCTATATTTCTGATTTTTCAATTCAAGAGTCTGTAACAGTATCCAGAACACCTCGTGAAAATAACGTTCCACTTTCATTTGTTCCTGATGATCGGGGTGTTAAGACAAATCTGAAACATAGTGGCAAGAAAATTGGCAACTCTGATCTCACATCATTACCGATACCATTGTCTTATCCTGTGACTGAGGGATTGTCATCTTTCATAGTCAATGATGACAATGATAGCTCTGATAGCCAGGAAGATGAGAGCGAGATATATATTAGGGGTATCTTTAACAGCACTACAGACACCAAAATCACAAATAATGGCATAAGAGACATCACTGATGTTTTCACCAAAAAAATGAATTCTGGAACCACCATTCAAAATGCAATCGGAACACACAGCATCAGTGAAAAAAGAGGTAACTCAAATAGTCACATCACGAAACGACACAGTGATGATAATGCAAATATAGCGAAATCTATCGTTGCAAAGCAGAAAACTAGAGTTTTGGTACCACTGGCCGTCGCAAAGAGTGATAATGGTAGTGGCTCTACTGCAATTATGGGTGATGGTGCCAACCTTCCAGTTTATTCAGAGGAAGATCTGGATTCTATGTTGATGAATGCTTCACCTTCAGAGCTGAAAGAAGCCAACAAACAATCGTTTACAAAGGAGGAACTTCAGAACCAGATGATTGTTCTGATTGAAGAGAAATTACTCGAGTCGTTTAAACAGATTAACGGCAATTTCTGTTCGTTTATACCACCAGTCACCTTGGAAACTCACCGTCACAATCTTCCTTTGATCTATTTTAAGAGAAGGACCAATAGTGTTTTCCATGAATCAAAGAATGTATTTGTACCAATTGAAAAAATGTACCATTGCATGGAATCAACTATAATTTTGTATTATACTGCAGATGATCTTCTTGTGAAGCTTCAAGATGGTTCCATAAATTCAACAATCGATCAAGTTCGTTCCACATCCACCACTAAAGAAACAAATATTGTGTTAATGATAGAAGGCTATGAACAATTTTTACAGAAACTAAAGTCCAAGAATAATAGAGCATATGTGGAAGAAGTTAGAAGAGAAATGGATGGGATTGGTTCACAAAGTAATCGTCGAAGCAATTCAAGAAAGAAACAAACAACTTCTACATTTTACTCTGTTCAAGAATTCATGAGAAAAGTTACGCAACTTGAAATTCTAAAAAATGTGCATATCTTCCCAATTAAAGGCTTGAGAGAATTGGTAGAATGGGTGAAATCGTTCAGCTATACTATGAGTATGAAGTGGATCGATCCGTTGGAACGGAACTCAGAACTCTCTACAATATCTACAATTAGATCAGGGGTCGATGACAAGGATTCGTATTTGAAGAGCCTTCAACAGTTCAAATTTGTCGTTGAAGGTGTTGCTAAAACGATCCATAGGCATTTTGACAGTTTTGGTAAGTTGTTCGATCAGTTGGCTAACGGACAGCTAGTGAGCCGTGATGGGAAGAAGCTTGTGAGAGCAGATGTTGAGAGCAGTTTACGAAAAGTTTTTTTAAGTGATGATTGCAATGAATTGGTGGGTGAATAACATAAACATGCTTCTCTATTTTACTTACAAACTCTTTTATATGGAGTGGTATTGTACATAATCTAATTAAAGTTGGAAAGAAAGAAAAACAAAATTCATACCTATCGTTGGCCTCTATAAATTAATTCCTATTTCCTTCTTAGAGATTTGATATATGCTATTTTGGAAAATGATCTAAAAATACAGCATGTATATGTTAGTATAACTAGTTTATTTCTTGATTTAGTTTTATGCAAGCATAAAAAAGGGTATCTTACACTCTCAAGAAATCACTGACTTTAAAACTTGTAAATCATCCTCGTTTATGCGGTCTTTGACTGTCTCTAAACCTTTCACGCTTTCGGTAATTAACCCCATCTCAGCATCATCAAAAGAATACTTGTTTCTGATCAAAGTTACAAGCAAATTAAGAGCCATGTCAATACAGTTGATATCCAACTTTTTGTCTTCTTCTATATCGACCAATTTCAGCAGGCTCTTGACAACTTTATTGTCGTGCACTTTATCCAATTTCTCCTCGTTGACATCCGTACTCAACAATGCATTTAACAAGGATAGTGTTCTCAACTTCAACTTTCCATCATCCCTTGCCAAGTTCCCACTGATGATCTTCCAACCGTCCAAATCATCAAACATCTTGTAAGCTTCCTCATTATGTCTAATCACGTTACTCAAGGCATACAAGGCTTTCAATTGGACGTTCTTTTTCTCACCTTTGCCCAAACCACCGCCTAAATTGATCAATTTCCCGAGTTTGTTAGTCGTATCTTCATCGCCTTCATTTACCAAGGAAGCATTTTTCAAAAACGCATTCTGAGAATCCACGTTGTTTTGAACTGCTGTACCGATTACAGAGCATGCAAAACTAACCAATTCAGTTTCGTCTTGGTCCAAGACTCCCAATAGGGAGCCCCACATTCCCATGTTTTCAATGTTGTTTGCATTATCCAGGTTCTCTATTAGCATTTCAAAGTTGTCAAAAGCAGTTAGCTTGTTTTCAAGATCAGCCTCAGGATGCAGTATCACCGATAGGTTCTGTTTCATCAACGTTGGTTCGTCTGCCTGGTTGCCGAACAACTGTGCTAGTAATTCTGGATCCGGTGTTCCTGCCTTGGCTTTAACTTCTGGATCATCAGATTGGTTAGCTATAGACCATTTCAAAAGTTTGTCCATTTTGTACTATTTATTAGAAGATATTATGATAATATTTATCGTTTCTTCTTAAATAAAAAATATGCGTGATTCTGATTCTATGTGTGTGTATTTATTCAAGTGTACACTTACCAACTAGATGGCGGAGAATGAAAAAAAAAAAATTGCTAGAAGCCACTAGAAGATTACAAGAGGAAGTGGTATTTATTACGTCATATCTGACTCATTGATTTGGAACTCTATCTTTTATTGCGAAAAGAGAAACTGGTTTTTTCCAAGTTTTCAGCACATATCTGTGAGTGTAAAGTATAATTGTTTAGTTTTTTTTTACTGGGAGTAGTGAGGTGACATCGGATTCAAGTTTTCAAGAGTTAGATAGTATTCCTAGGCTTGATCAGAATGGATGCAATTTCTGATAGGGCATTTTTGGAGGCGCCAAACGGTCCAGTGCATAAGGTAGCTGACGAGACACCGTCTCTATTGACGGTAATCTTGGATGTGAATCCATTGGAATGGAAGAAACTTGAGGATGCTGGCACCATCGGTTTAAAAAGTGTACTTTCCAATTTGCTGATCTTGTTGAATTCGCATCTTGCTTTGAACAGTTTAAATCAGGTGGCACTTTATACGGCAAACAGTTTTTCAAGTGGTGCCAAACTGATCTATCCAAGGCCTGATGAAGATCTAGATACTGCCACCACAGGTAGTGGTAGTAATACCAAAAAGCACTCGGATCTAATGGTTTCCTCCGGTATGTATAGACAGTTTAGAATGATTGATGGGAGTATATTAGATGATTTGAATGAATTGCTAAGGTCCAATCCCGATAGTTTGAAGTCGTTATTGAACGATGGTCAAGGATCTCACATCAAAGGTACACTATCAGGTGCCTTATCCATGGCATTGTCATACATCAACAAGTTGCAAAGGTCCAGCGATCCGCAACAATCGAGTTTGAAATCTCGTATCTTGATTATAAGTATAAGTGATGATAACACGCTACCTTATATATCGATCATGAATACGATCTTTGCTGCACAAAAGAAAAAAATATCGGTGGACGTTTGTAAATTGGGTAACAATTCGACTTTTTTACAGCAGGCATCTGATGCCACCAATGGAGTTTACATATCCATTACGCAACCTGAAGGGTTGATACAGTATTTAACGACTGCACTCTTTATAGATCCCATGTTGAGACCGATTATTGTCTTACCTACCAATACTTCGATCGATTTCCGTGCATCGTGTTTTGTGACAAACAAAGTTATTGATATTGGGTATGTGTGTTCGGTGTGTTTGTGCATCCTATCTCTAATTCCAGAGAATGAGAAATGTCCAACTTGTCACTCCAAATTTGACCATAATTTAATAACGAGGTTGAAGAGAAAGCCTAGAGTGTTGCCGTTGGTCAAAAAGAAAAAGAAGAAACTTGAAAATGGAGTAGGAGTCGATGTTGATAGTGAAGTTAGTAGCTTC
Organism: Ogataea paraovalis; assembly: GCA_030565405.1. Lineage (NCBI taxonomy): Eukaryota > Fungi > Ascomycota > Pichiomycetes > Pichiales > Pichiaceae > Ogataea > Ogataea paraovalis. Next base: position 45,339 of record JAJMBU010000060.1, on the reverse strand, counting down.
CCAGGAACTCCTGTTCCTAATTAATGAATGTAAATATATTTATGTGCTTTTATTTATATATGTAAAGCTGGACGATGATTAGTTAATAGATAAGAAAAAATCGATGAAAAACAAAAGCAAAAAAGCAATAAAACAAAAGAACTAAAATAGAGTTTGAATGTAGATTATCGTTTCAATCGATGGAATCAGTTACCAGTGGCTGTTTCAGCAGCTGCGGTGGCAGTAGTAGTAATAGCTTTTTCAGCCATTTTTTTAGCAGCAGGACTAACTGATGGAAAAACTAGATCCATGTAACTTGAACCAATGGCAATCAGAGCAAAGATGACTCTGAAGATAGGTGGTTGAGATTCATCATTAGGGGCCTGAATTAGAGGGGCATTTAAGTATGACTGAACAGCCAGAAAGCAACAAGCCCATGCCATAGGTTTGTTTCTCATGAACATTGCCACCATTGGTAAATTCTGACCTGCAAAATTGGAAGCAACATTTTTGGCTGGTGGCGGAATATGAACGTATCTAGAGTGAAAAAAACACAAAAAGATTGATGTTAGTAACACATGCATTAAACTTGGTACCAAAAGATCTGAGAACTACTTACTTGTGCACTAATTCGGCACGCTTGACATCTTTGACCATGGCGTGAGTTGAATGGAGTTGTCTAGTTAAAAAGTCGAGAAAAGTAGTTTTGTGGAGGCATTGCAGGGGGTTGATAAGCTGGGAGTCCAACGTATATATAAAATGGAGAGAAGAGTCTCGGTGGACGATATGATCGGCGTCGTGCGAATACCAGAACTTTGCACAAAACACGTGCGTCGATCGACGTCACATTTCTCCACAGTCCAAGACTCCAAGTTTCTCAAAAATGCCGACGCGTCGCCGCCGCAGGAACAAATGGTGGTGCGATTAGAAAGGGCCGCTCCGTGCCGTTTTGGGCGATGGGTGGGTGTTGCCGATGCGGGAGAGGAGACGATCAGTGGGTGAATTGTGAGCACAGCATACAAAACTGTCAGCAAGCAAGCAGTCTGAGTGAATGAGTAAGTAAGAGACTCCACACACAAACAAACGCAGAAAAAAGCGGCCAACACCGACGTGTCAACCGGGGCTCCATTCAATTATTAAAGCAGCTAATCAAACTGGCCCAATTAGTCGAAGTCTCTTCACGGCGCGTCAAAAAAGAACAAAAAAAAAAAACCGGCCAATTCTCGAAACGAGCGCTAAACGAGCATTGCAAACCTCCAAATTCCAATAATACACGTCTGGTCTCCAAAGTTGGCACAACCTCTTCTTCAATTCGGTGGAAACTCTGCTGTCTTTTGCTATAAAGCGGTTTACTCCTCATCGATATCTTATTCCAAACTGTGATTGAAGTTGTAAGTTTGTGTCTTTCAAGTTTTCTTTCAAAGCAAAATTCTTTAAATCCTTTTGGACAAGGCACTAACTAATACTAGCGTTTTTTTGTTTCCCTCTAGATAATTTGACAAACCGTTCCTTTTCCCTTATTTTATTCCATCGTTACTGCATCTATTTATCGGCATCTTATCAGTTGTAATCCACACAACTTTTGAATCTAGTGTGTTTTTTCCCTCCAATTTAATTTAATTCAATTCAATCCAGTTCAATTTAATTCAGTTCTATTCATTTCAACTCAACCCAATAACCTCTATTCAAGTCAATTTACAATATTCAAATCGAATAATACACTTCTCATTCTTTTTTCAATTCGTCACTCAGTTATCATAATCAACCAACATGACCAATATTCTGGCAGAATTTGCTGCGTACCTTGCAAGAATCTGTGCTAATCGACCAATCCATGTCATCACTACTACAGCTTTGGTAGCATCAGTCACCTACTTATCCATATTCGATTATTATCTCTCCACTACATCCCAATTCTCAGAGACTGGCCCATTGACTTTTTATCATCCATCCGGTACCTCTGATTACAGTAAATGGGTCCAAGTTGAACATACTACTCCTCACATTTCTTCAGATCATTTGGCTTTGATCCCAATCAAATTTAAGAAGAATGATGCTTCAGAATTACCAGAAATTGAAAATTCTTTTGACGGGGTCGAAGATTTTGAAAAATTGTTATTAACTGAGTTTAACACTGTTGATGAAGCTTTGGAATCAATTTCCTTGTTGACTAATGAAGATGGTGTTCAATTTAAGGTTAGAAAAGTTCACAGAATTGGTCGTTACTTTGAATACTTGAAAAGTTTAGTGTTTGATTTCCAAAATTTGATTCAAGGTGCTGAACCATTTGATATCATTTTAGTTACTTTTGCTTATGCTGCAATGTGGTTCAGTTTTGGCCAGCTATTTTATGAAATGAAAAAATTGGGTTCAACGTTTTGGTTGGCCTTTGGATCCTTGCTAGCATCGGCTTTTGCCTTTTTGTTTGCTCTAACGTTTACTACTGTCTTCTTGAATTTAAGAGTCCCATTAATTTCCTTAACTGAAGGTTTGCCATTTTTAGTTGCCACCATTGGTTTCAAACATAAGGTTAAGTTTACTGCTCCTGTTTTGAAAGCATTGAATTCGGGCGATAGAAAGGACGTTTCAATTATCATTTCAGATGTCGTTCGTACTCAAACTGCTATTCCATTGATCAGAGATCAGATCATTATAGTTGTTTCGTTCTTATTATGCTCAATTCTGGCTCCAAATTTAGTCGGTTTAGTCAATTTCTGTACCCTCGCAGCAGTTATATTAGTCGTTGATCTTTTATTCACTTTCACATTTTATGCAGCTATATTATCTTTGAAAGCACAAATTAACAAAGTTCACACTGAAATTGCTTTAGTTCAAGCCTTAGAAGAAGATGGTATCAGCGAAACTGTTGCTGAAAGTGTTGCATCTGCAACAGAATCCCCAACGTCTGTTTTCCATTACAATAGTAGCGTACTATCATTCAAGGTTGCTATGATTGCTGGTTTTATTGGGCTCCATTTGTTTGTCTTAGGTACCTCTTGGTTCTACGATGATGCAGCTGATTTTGAAAGCGTTGTTGATGGTACATCGATTAGTGAAGCATTATCTTCTACTATTGCTGGAAGAATCCCCATCGGTAAGACGGGAACTCTGATTACTATCATGCCAACAATAGCTTACAATAAAGTTAACTTTTTAACGAATGCGGAAGATATTGCTGTGGTTCTATTTGAGAAATTGTCTAAGGCTATTGCTGATCCACTAGTTGGTAAGTTCCTTTTCGTTTTAGCTGGTATCAGCGTTGCAATTAACATATACTTGTTGAATGCAACCAGAACTCACTTGTCATCTAAATCGGCTATGTCGGATGTCTCATCGGCTCACAAGAGGAAACATTCTAAATCCTCTAAGTCTGTGGATCTTGGAACGCGCAAGTCTGCTGCTGAGAATAAGTTCTTAAAATCGTCACCAGCTGGTCAAGCATCTTCTCCTGCTGTCATCTTGAAGCCATCACAAAACACAACTGATGACAACTACAAAGAAGCTCAAATCGTGGAGGAGGCTTCTAGCGATGATCAAATCAGTTCAAGTGAATTGGAATCTCAATCTGACTCAAGTCCTGTTGTTATACGTCCTTTGGATGAATTGGTTGAGATTTTGAAGATGGGCAAAGTAAAAGATTGTGAAAACGAAGAAGTTGTCGAATTGGCAGTCAGTGGTAAACTACCACTATATGCTTTGGAAAAGCAATTGGAGGACAAGACGCGTGCAGTTATTATTAGAAGAAGAGCTATTGCTAGATTGGCAGATGCCCCGGTTTTAAACACTTCTAGTTTACCTTGGAAGCATTACAATTACGATAGAGTCTTTGGTGCTTGTTGTGAAAATGTAATTGGTTTCATGCCATTACCGGTTGGTGTTGCTGGTCCATTGATCATCGATGGTATTCCTTATCATATTCCAATGGCCACTACTGAAGGTTGCTTGGTTGCTTCTACAATGAGAGGTTGTAAGGCGATCAACGCTGGAGGAGGTGTTCAAACTGTGTTGACCAATGACGGTATGACTAGAGGTCCATGTGTCAGTTTCCCAACTTTGGCTAGAACTGGTGCTGCCAAGATGTGGTTGGATTCAGAAGAGGGTCAGAAAATAATCAAGAGCGCATTTAACTCAACTTCTAGATTTGCTAGATTGCAACACGTTCAAACGGCTATGGCTGGAACATTACTATTCATTAGATTCAAGACAACCACAGGTGATGCCATGGGAATGAACATGATCTCCAAGGGTGTTGAATATTCTTTGAAATATATGGTTAACGAATGTGGATTTGATGATATGGAAGTGATTTCTGTGTCAGGTAACTACTGTACAGATAAAAAGCCAGCTGCAATTAACTGGATAGAAGGTCGTGGTAAAAGTGTTGTTGCTGAAGCCAGAGTTCCAAAAGAGATGGTGCAAAAAATCCTCAAATCGGATGTCGATGCTGTGGTTCAATTGAACATTTCTAAAAACTTGGTTGGTTCTGCAATGGCTGGATCTGTTGGTGGATTCAACGCGCAAGCTGCTAATTTAGTCACTGCTGTTTATTTAGCTACGGGACAAGATCCAGCGCAGAATGTTGAAAGTTCCAACTGTATGACATTAATGAACAAGCTGCCTAATGGAGACTTACAAATCTCCGTGTCGATGCCATGTATCGAAGTTGGTACCATTGGTGGTGGTACTGTGTTAGAACCACAAGGTGCCATGTTAGAATTACTTGGTGTCAGAGGTCCTCATCCTACAGAGCCTGGTGCTAACGCTAGACAACTAGCTAAGATCGTTGCCTCTGCTGTGTTAGCTGCAGAACTGTCCTTATGTTGTGCGTTGGCTGCTGGTCATCTAGTTCAATCCCATATGACTTTAAACAGAAAGGCTGCTCCTTCCACTGCGGAAAATGGATCTCCTACTCCTGGTACAGCTACTTCTGCGGAAGCATCTTCTGCTTCCCCCGCTACAAAACTGTCGTCTTCGGATGTCAAAAGATTGGAGGAAGGTTCTAAAATATGTATCAGTTCTTGATTCAATCAGTATCGGCCACAATAATAATAATAATAATAATAATGATGATGATGATACGGATTACTTGCTATTTCGATGTTGTTGAAGTTACTGCTTCACTACAATCGGTTGTATATAAATCCTCTGAGTCTGGTATTTATTTTGCTAAGAATTGAAAGAAAAAAAAAGTTATCAAAAAAGTTAAAAAAAAGTTTTCAGGATGTTGCACCATATCTGTAAATTATTAGTTGATTTACAGTTTTGTTTCCCTTTTACCCCTCTTGGGGAAGGAAGGAGGAAAACAACAGGCACCTACTTGTATATCATATTTGCTGTAATAATTCACTCGATTCTGTTATTTATTCTCGTTTTTATCTTTCCCTTTTAACATGTCAATTCTATTAATTCATTCATTTCGTTCTAGTTTTATATAATATGTAGTACGTAAGCCGTGACGTGGACGCCAAGAAAACGAGGCGTGTGCACCCGCCACATACTGCTTGCTTCCCCAGCCACAGCAAAGGATGATCCGAAAAGGCGCTGCTGATTTTGCGTTGCTTGCTGTCTGTCTGTTAATTTGTTTGGCAGCGGTGAAGTGGGCTGGTTGTGTGAGTGAGAGAGACGGTGAGTTACTCTCCGGGAGGTGGGTGGATCTGAATTTACGTATATATATATATATATATATAGATATCCTTGTTGCTTACAACGGATAGCTGCATTGACCGTCAGACTGCTTTTGAAATTGCAACTTTTCATTCCCTGTTTTGTTTGTTTGGCACATTATTGACATATATCTATCTGTCTTTTGTTCTAGAACATTTCGTGGGTATTTCTGCTTTTCACTTTGCTAGACCACGTAACCACCTGGCTTTCTTCTCCCTCCCAGTTTATTTATAAATTATCCACTGTTGTTCATCATAAGCAATTGTGTTTATTTTTATACATTTATATATACATTACTTTAATACCACGCTATATTTCAATTGCATACATATCTTTGTACTATCTCACTGCTCCCCATTTCATTTCATTCTTCCAACAGGACCATTTTGAATTGCAGAGAACAAAAAAAAAAAATGACAAAGATAGAAAGATTCGAAGACTTTCTGAACTCTCCAGAGTCTCCAGTAACGCACCATCACAACACTAGGGTGGTCAGACCTTCGGATTTCAAAGATGGTACCGCTAAAGTGAGTGGTCGGATCTTGAATTGTATGACTCAATTACCAAACCAGATCTACAAGAGCAAACAAGGTGAATGGGATGTCAAACCATTGAGGGGTAACTCTGCTCTATATGCATCGAACCAGTTTCTCACTGAGTCATCGGATTGGGAAACCCATTTGATTGCATGGACCGGTGAACTATATACCCACGACGAGACGACCCCACATTCGATCCCAACTAATGCTTTACTAGAGAACGATCCGTTGTATTTGGACGATACCGATAAAGTGAAAGTTACTGAAAAGATTCGCAAGGCCAACAACTCACAGAACATCCATCCTGTTTGGTTACTAAGAAAAGATCAAGATCGTTGGAGAAAATATGCTGAGAATGTTCTATGGCCTGTGTTCCACTACATGCAAAACCAACCTACCGATGGTAGAGAGGAGGTTCAATGGTGGCATGATTACGTCAAGTTCAATGAAGCATATGCTGCTAAGATTAAAGCCATTTACCAACCTGGTGATATCATCTGGATCCATGACTACTACTTGCTATTGCTACCTCAAATCTTGCGGATGGAATTACCGGACGCATACATTGGACATTTCTTACATATCCCGTTCCCATCTTCCGAATATTTTAGATGCTTATCAAAGAGAAAGATATTGTTGGATGGTATGTTGGGTGCCAATCAACTTGGATTCCAAAGTTATTCGTTTGCAAGACACTTCATCTCGTGTTGTTCAAGATTACTACAGTACGAAGTGACCCCTACTTCGGTCCATTTCCATTCAAGTTGTGTGAAAGTTGTCACTTTCCCGCTAGGTATCGACGTGGGCAAGCTGGAAAAGGATGCCTTCAGTGAAAGTGTGGAATCGAAAATGAAAGCTTTAAGACAATTGAACGGCAATAGAAAGATCATCATTGGTAGAGACAGATTGGATATGGTTAGAGGTGTCGTGCAAAAACTACAAGCTTTTGAAACTTTCTTGGACATGTACCCAGAATGGATAGGTAAAGTTGTCTTAATCCAAGTGTCTTTCAAATCCTTCTATCATAGCTCCAAACTGGATAAGAAAGTTAACGAGTTGATCACCCAAATCAACGGTAAGTACGGTTCGCTGGAATACACTCCTGTTCAAAGCTACAACATGAGAATTGCGAAGGATGAGTACTTGGCATTGTTACGTGTTGCTGACCTTTGTATAATCACATCCATTAGAGATGGTATGAATACCACTGCACTGGAATACATTGTTTGTCAACAGGAATCCAAATCACCATTGATCCTATCCGAATTCAGTGGTACTACCTCTGTTTTACAAGATTCTATCCAAGTTAACCCTTGGGATTCGGTCGGTGTTTCAAATACTATCAACGAATGCTTGATGATGGCAGATGAAACTAAGGCTGACATTGAATCGCGTCTTTACAACTTGGTTTGCAAGAACACAACACAGGATTGGACATACCACTATTTGGACAATTTGCTTGGTTTTGTGAGTAAACTGAATTCAAAGCATGGTACTCCTTACTTGAATAAACCTCTTCTATTGAACAACTACAATGTTGCCAAGCATAGATTGTTTTTGTTTGATTACGATGGTACTCTAACCCCAATCGTGAGAGACCCGAGCGCTGCTATCCCATCAGCAAGACTGAAGGACATACTTGAACAACTAACTAAAGATGAAAGAAACGAGATTTGGATCATCAGTGGGCGTGACCAAGAATTCTTAGAGAAATGGATCGGTTCAAATTATCCACGTATTGGACTCAGTGCTGAGCATGGTTCATTCATGAAGAAAGTTGGTGATAAGAATTGGATCAACTTGACTGAATCGTTTGATATGTCATGGCAATCCATTGTTGAGGAAGTGTTCCAATCTTACTCGGAAAAGACCCCGGGTACTTTCATCGAGAAGAAAAAAGTTGCTTTAACCTGGCACTATCGTAAAGCAGATCCAGATTTGGGATCTTTCCAAGCTACCAAATGTAAGCAGGAATTGACTGATCGTTTGGTGGATTACGATGTAGAAGTGATGTCTGGTAAAGCCAACTTAGAAGTGAGACCAAGTTTTGTCAACAAGGGAGAGATCGTGAAACGATTGGTGTTGTGTTCAGATCCAGTCAAGAGTGAGGCCAGACCTATCGATAAAGTTCCTGATTTCATGTTGTGTTTAGGAGATGATACCACCGATGAAGACATGTTCAAAGCTTTGAACAAGATTGAATCCGATTGGAAACAAAACAACGTTTTGACTAATAGCTTCGGTTCCTATGGTGCCTATCCGGTCACCGTGGGTCCAGCTAATAAAGAGACTGTGGCTAAAGCTTACTTGAGTGATCCATCACAGGTTCTGGATACTTTAGGTTTATTGATTGGGCAAGTTTCGGTGTTTGAAACTGGTGGTACTGTTGAATTGGATGATAGAGGACACTTGAAGAACTCAGAGAGTTCGCATAGATCTCAAATGGCTAGAAAAGCCTATCACATGAAGCTGTCTGCTTCACAGAGCAATGGTGACTTGGAGTCAGAGAAGGAAGTTACTGCAGATGGTGCAGACGGTAAGGTCTCTGCCAACTAGTATACTTTGTCGAACGATCTTGAACTTGACTTTCTGTTATATTGTATTGAATTTCACTGATATGCCCTTCTTAGTTATATATATATATATACATATACTCATTTATGTTAGATGTATGCGTTTTTATCTTATTATATTTTATTGTTGGTATTTAAATTTATATTTTTGTTGTTTTTTTGTTCCTCACTTTTTTATTTCATTTTACTTTATGATGTTACATTATTTATTTTTCGATGACACAGAATTTTCATGGAGATAAATGCACGAATGTTTGTTCTGTAGATGATGTTTCAAGCAGGGTCTACTGCTGCTGCCCCAACCAACCAGCCGACCCCCGAGCCGGGGGCTATTCAGTGTTGTTCCCAAGCGAATCCCGGGACAAGAACAACAGCAGAACCACTTGTAAGTGAGAGAGAGATACAGATACAGATACAATTCCAGCATCTGTAGCCCCCGAAAGCCGGGAAGCATAAAAAAAGAGTCACCAAAACAGGCCAGAAAACGGCTCGACCGGAACCGGATGGACCCCATAAAGATAACCGACGCGTCGGCACGGCCCCGGGCGAGATTCGAGAAGCTTAACTAACAACTTCAAGCAGGGCGGCCCGCAGCCTCACATTAAATAACTGTAGTCGCATGAGACGGCAGCGGGCACACAATCAATCAATCGATCAATCAATATAAACTATGCGTACGAATACGATTTGAACGACAGCCAAAGATGTCATGGATGCGTTTCAATTGTTTTTCTTGAAGCTTCTTTGCCTCAACCCATCGCTCTTTCTTCCGTTTCTTCCGTTTCTTCCGTGCCTGTTGTGACGTCGTTGGCATCTAGATAGATACCTGCAAGCTATTTATTGTTATTCGGATAACAATATCTAGCTACATCTGTCAATAATCTCAGGCTATTTCCCCCCTTTGTGTTAGCCGATCTCTGTTATCCAGCCCAATCTATCTAATATACTAGCCAGCTTACATCTGTATATATATATATATATATATATATTCAAACTGTTTCCCCGTCATGGCTGAACCATTTCCAGCCCCTTATGGGACCAACTACGGGTCTTTAAACAACTCCACAGACGACTTTTTGGCTACTTTGCTTGGGGCTCCTTCTTCTAGATCGAACTCCAGAAAGGGATCCTTGATATACAGTGGCAACAATAGGGATAATAATAATGACACACAGAATAGAGCTAATAGATCTCGAAGTTTGACTGAATCCATTGCAAATTCAATGATATATGCTACAAATGCCACAATAAGGCAGATTCAAAGGCAACGTTTCATCTCCTTTTGCATCTTTGGATGTATTTTTATGTTTCTTTTCAATTTGACCTTCTTACCAAGAACTTCGCTCGATAGAGATCTAAGACGATTGCACGGTGAATTTTTGACATTTGATGACTGTTCAAGGTTATTTTTAACCCATTTAAATTTTAAAAATAGTGCACAAAAATATATGGAGTTTTCTCAGAGTGAGATGCACATGCCTGGTGATAATTACGAAGAATTAGAGAACTTGTTCAAAACCGAATTCAAATTCAAAACTATAACGGATAAATATGAAACTTGGATAAGTAAACCAATCGATAACTACCTACGCTTGAAAGATGTTGATGGCAATGTCATCTATGAGGCCAATTTAAAGGAGGGAAGCTTACTTTCCTTCCATCCTTACTCCGCAAACGGTTCGGTGCTAGCACCTTTTGTCTATGCAAACTATGGAACAAAGCAAGATTTTAAGAAACTGTCTGAATTGAAGACAGAAGTTAAAGGAAAAATCATGATTATACGATCAGGTGAGATCCACACTAGTAGAAAGATTAAAAATGCACAAGATAATGGAGCTGCAGCAGTGGTAATTTATTCCGACACTATAGATGATGGCAAATTTACAGAAGCAAACGGTTACAAACCTTTCCCATCAGGACCTTCCAGAAACTTACTTAATATTGATAAAGATACAGCAAATTTCATCGTTGATCAACCTGGTGATCCTACCACTCCTGGTTGGTCCTCAACTTTGTTTTCTCATCGTATCAAGCCTGAAACGATTCCGAAGATACCATCGATACCCATTAGTTATGAAGAGATTCAGCCAATATTGGAAATTTTGAGAGAAAGTGATAAAAGTCTAGCAGATTCTACTTCATCGGGATACCAATTAGAGCTAGGCAATCTGGTTCAATTTAAAATCAAACCAATCTATAATATCATCAATGAAATCAAAGGTGTTATGAAAGATGAAGAAATAATCGTAGGTGCCTCCCGTGATGTGATTGGAGGTTTAGGTGGTGCTTCCGATGGACATACCTCTCTACTGGAGTTGGCTAGAGGTTTGAATGAGCTAGTCAAGTTAGGCTGGAAGCCTTTACGTACGATCAAACTAATCTCCTGGGACGGTGCTAGTTATGGTTTGCTTGGATCAACAGAGTATGGTGAGTTTTACAGCAACAAGTTGAACGCACGTTCTGTGGTGTACATCAATTTAAACAAAGTCAATGGATCTAAGATGAAGTTGGAAGCGAACCCTCTGTTCAACGATTTGATCCATAAAGTATTGAAAGATACTATGTTTGATGAGAAGAAGTCGCTATATAACTATTTCCATGAAACCAACTCTACTGTTGAACTTATCTCCAATGGAATTGGAGATTACTCGGTGTTTCAAAACCATTTGGGTATCCCATCACTAAATGTTGGATTTGAAAACGATCCGGAACACGATATGGTGCCGTATCATAATTCGAAGTATGACTCCATCGACTGGTTCAAGAAGCTAAACCCAGATTTCAAATACCCGAATCTAATTTCCCAGTTTGTTGGGTTGTTTGTGTTGAATTTAAGTGAGAAGGAAATGCTGCATGTTAAATCTTATGACTATCTTGATTTGATAAGCAAACATTTCGCAACCATAACGAAAAATACCCCTGATTACTGGATGGACCGAGTCTACGATGATACCACGAACACAAGGTTGGTTGAGAAATTCACTGAGATGCAGGATCTATTTGACAGATTGCTCATCAAAGCCATCAAATTCGATGTTAATCTAGATGGATTGCAAGATCAAATATTACAAGATTTCCCATGGTTCAAGCTATACGTCAAGATTAGGATAGCCATCAAAATTAAAGTAGCCAACGCTAAGATCCGTTCAATCGACAGAAGCTTCCTAACTGGTCTACCATCAGATGGACAAAACCAAGGCATTTTGAAAGACAGAAACTGGTTCAGACATCTGATTTTTGCTCCGAACTATGAGAAAGGTAACACCGTTGAGGTGCTTCCTGGGCTAGTTGAAAGTTTGAACCTGTTAGATTACGATCTATTTGTTCGTAACTTGTACATGTTGAACGATGCGCTAATAAAATTGGATGCCAGATTAATTCTGTAATTCTCGTCGACTTCTTTTATAAATATAGATTGATATATAAATATTGTGTATGGTGTGTAGACCCACATCCAATCAAATGACCGAAACGAGTGTATATATATGAAAATTGAGTTACCCGGAGGCTTCTCGTAGTGCTTTTTTTTTTCTTTCTTAAAATATGGCAAATTCCTGGGGAACCCCCGCGCCGTTGCTTTGCGTTGCGTTGCGTTGCCTCCCTGTATAACAACTACTTCTGCACCGGTGAAAACCAGCTCCACCGTTCCATACTGGAAAAAGAATCCTTCTGCTGGCACCGTTTCAAATTAAGTGTTTCTTTACAGGTACAGATATTCGAATTATACATCACAATGCTCAAGTTGACAAGAAGAGCTTTCTCCACAACCCCATCAAACCTAGTCAAATGTTACTTCGATATCTCCTTAGGTGGTGAAAAATTACCAAGGGTTGTGTTTGACTTGTACGACAAGCAAGTGCCAAAGACCGCTGAAAACTTCAGAGCTCTATGTACCGGTGAAAAAGGTTTTGGTTACGAAGGATCGATTTTCCACAGAGTCATCCCTCAATTCATGTTGCAAGGTGGTGATATCACCCACCACAACGGTTACGGTGGTAAGTCGATCTACGGTTCCAGATTCCCTGATGAGAACTTTGAATTCAAGCACACAAAGCCAGGTTTGTTGTCAATGGCCAACGCTGGTCCAAACACCAATGGTTCCCAATTCTTCATCACTACTGTTCCATGTGGCTGGTTAGATGGCAACCACGTTGTCTTCGGTGAAGTGATTGAAGGTTACGACACCGTCAAGAAGATCGAAGCTGTTGGTTCTTCATCCGGTAAAGTTGCTCAAGAAGTCAAGATCGTTGAATCTGGTGAATTAAAGGAGTAATTGTAGACAGATAATAGAATTGTGTTTGTCCAATATCCATAAATGAATTCTTGTTCTAATTCTTTTATATCATTTCCTTTTTTTTCGCCTCTTATATATAGTTTTATGATAATAATAAATCTTTTTAACATATTGTTTTTATTATGCTTTTATTAAGTATTCAACCTTAAAATACATACTTCTCTACCCAGAAGACACGGGTGGAATGATGACTAATTCGTCGCCGTCCTTCAACTTCACATCATCACCAATAATGTCGCCGTCCACCTCCCTATCCAAAGTCAAATACTCCTCATTCAATACTATACCACAAGTCTGAACTATAAAGTTGAAAAAGTCAACCGAGTATTTGTTTGTCACCTCGTTGAGTATCGATTTCAACGTCACTTTCTCCGAATCTTGGAATTGAAATGCATCGATGGCCTTATCAGAAGTGAACGTCTTGGCTGGTCCAAAGTATTCTAGCGTTACTTTAATCATGATGTATATTGGTTTTTTATTCGTCGTCGTCTGATAAGATGTCAAGTTTATAAGTGAAGTCCACCGCTAGAGAGAAAAACGGTCTAGAATAAATCTCAATGTTTGTGTTTTGCTGTTCTTCAAATTCTCAATAACCTCATCCGGACCGGCTGTTTGTTCTGGTAGGAAAGTCAATGAGATCATGTACGTACATATTCAGCTGCACTACATCGTGTTCAATTAGACAGAACCACCATCATAAAGTAATGAATAGATCTTAAACATTATTATACATTGAAATTGTATAATATAAAAAAAAATATTAAACTAATATACATCATAAAAGGAATTGTCACGGACTGCCTTATACTAAACTGCCTGAATTTCTCCTCTATCACGCCAATTCATTACTATCACCATCAACATCAGTATTTTCTTCGTTCCCAGGTGGCTCACCATCCTCCAGATTATTCTCAGCATCATCTGCAACACCTTGTTCTTTGAGCAAAGCCAACCGTTCAGCTTCCTTCTTCTCCGTGATCAATTGGAAAACAGCATGGGAACCCATAAACAAAGACGCCTGCGATTTTCCTAACTTCTTGATCGATTCAAACTGCTTCGCCGTTCTTAAAACGTGAGAGTGCATCTCATGAAGGTTGTTTTGAAGTTCGGCTAGTTGATGGTTCACGTGGTTGATGTCCCTTTCTCTTGTCGTAGACATTGCTTTCACCAGTACAAATACTCAATAATGCTGATCTATCCAATTCAAAAACCAATCAAGGATGGCCAACAAAAATACAGGTGTGTCAATGTTCAGAAAGGTATTCTCTGACTGAGCTAGAAGAGTGTAATCAAGCATGAGACACGAGACGCGTCTCAAAAAAGCGACTATATCTTTATCGAATCAGTATCAAAAAAGGTAAGACGTGCCCTTTGACGTACTAATGTCGAATTTCAAGCTGAGATCCATCGTAATAGGTCCATTATAAACACCTAACTACACTTTTCAAAGCTTTCGTTGAAAAAATATTGCAAGAATAAAAATTAAAAATCGAAAGCAAATAAAATTGGAGTAAAAAGGTTACACAAATAATAGCAAACTTTTAGCAGACACCTACCTCTCAAACCTCAAAGATATCAACACTTTTACTAATCTTTCTTTTCTTATCGGTCTGGAATTCATCCTCTTCCATATCAAAAAAGGTTGTTTCGGTGATGTCTTTGACGGCGATTTCTTCTTTCGTCGTTTCACATGCAGCCATCGAGAAGGAATCACCCAAAGAATTTTCAATGCTTTCTAACATATTATCAAACTCTTTCAACGAATCTTGATCTCTAATATCAAATTCGGAAGTGAAAAATTGATTATAGGTAGCATCAGAAGTACGATCAAACTTTAAATAGAACTTCCCTCTCCCTAAAGGTTGATTTTCATATAGAAGATCATTCTCAGAATTTTCAAAAACAAAATACCCATTAAATTTTCGTGATTTGATTAAAAAGATTTTATTGTACAATAGGACAGTAAAGGACTTGACCACCATGTCAACTTCATACCTATTGGATGTGGTATCATTTTCTTCCTTTTCAGGTATGTCATACCCTATCCTGCGCATGAACTGTCTCAATGAAGAAGGTTTTATAATTGGGTCTGACAACATAAACTTGATTAGTTTTCGAATTGTAACAATTATCCTTATATCAAGAGTAATTGCAATATTTTGGCATTGTAAGCAAGTAAACGGTTCGTCACTACGCTTATCATCAAAGAATCCGTAACATGCCATATGAGAATACTTATGGCAACAAATACATCTGATACTTTCAGAATAATCCAATTCACTGTTTGCAGAACAACAACAGCCAAAAGTTTTAGAATCCATGCTCTTAGACGGGAAAATCATGTCCTGATGGAATGGTAATGGTTCAGCTAACTGAGTTTGCTGCTCCAAGCATGCCACTTCGCCCATGTTCTGTAATTCCTTGGTGATTTGTGATAAACCATCGGAGCTTGAACCGATTACCTGTTTTTCCTCCTTGCTACCTTCATAGATTGTATCATTTGTGGTATCAACCAAATCAAAGGGATCAACCTTCTTGTAGACAACGTTACTACTAATTTTTATTTCATCATTGCAAGGTAACGCAAGAACTTTAGCAACAACACTGTGATGCTTAGTTGAAAATTGGCCACAACTGATGACATCTAAATCTTCAACTCCTTTTTGAATTGGTATATTAAAAGTAGCCGGCTCTTGATTTGAACAGTCAGTAAACAACGAAGGCTGATAACTTTTGGGACAGCTGCTATTGAACAAAAGTCTCATGGAAAGGAATCTCTTAAGGGGCAATTCAGGCAACGATTGAGTGATAATAATAAATCTTTTCATCAACTGCTGAAGTTGCTTTCTGGATGCCGTCATTTGACCAATCAAGGGTTCTCCGCTTCCCGCACGATTATCTTGCAATGCCATCGATGGATTTCCTTCATTATCATAGTCGATTTTAAAAGTGTAGCTTTCAAATAACTCTTCTGGATTTTTATCATCAAGGACAATCGACAAGCAAACTGCATGTAAATACTTTTTCTTTAAAGATTCAGAAACGGCCATCTCCAACCAGTCAATCAATGTATCAGCTTCTTTCGACTTGCCTCTAACCAACGTTTTCACTTTAATGGCGTTCCTTTTAGGATTTTCAACATCATTACTCTTGTCAACAACAAATAGCTGATCTTCAAAATGATCAACATCAAAGAACCCACGCAAGAAGGCAACGCAACCGAAGGACATACCAAGGATGGTCTCCACCAGCTTTTCACTTTGGACCGGAGTGATTCTCTCTGAAACCCGAGTTCTTTGTTTGGCCAATGACATATCTATGTTTCCAAATAATAAACATCAAGATTTTAGACCGGTTTGATTGCTGCTTGACGGTTCACAACTGTCGGATATCAAGGGGGCGAGGAAAAAAGGGATCATTTCTCGACTGGATACCCTTTAAAAACTTCCTGGGAGCCTCTTTCCTTTGTTTTTTTTTTTTTTTGCTTTTCACCTTTTTTTTGTTTGTTTATTTCTCCTTCGTTTTACAATTCAATTTCCAAATAATAAAATGTGTTATTGGAGAAGGAACATGAATATCCAATAAAAACTTAATTAAAGATTAAAAACATTTCAAAACAAAGAGAAACGAAAATCACTACTTAGGGTCATTAATTTGTAAACTTTGATGCATTGACGAAGTTGGAATATCATCACGAGGCTCCTCGAAATAGAGGTTTGATAAAGTCAAGTTATTTTCAATCAACCCGCTACCAACACTATCGGTTGAGCCCATGAGGGCTCTGTAATCTTTAGTCTCGTTTTCAATTGGAAACTTCAACTTCTTAATATCCCCATTGGTTCTGAAATCGCTAAGAATAGAAGTATACGAAGAATCCCTTGAAAGGAAGGTTGGTGATTTCAAGTGTGATCCACTTAGGTAAGAACCATTCAAAGTAATCAGGGAATCGTCGCCAACATTGGCCTTCGTACTTGAATTTTCTACAGTATTATTAATTGTTCTATGAATTGCCATACCTTGATACGCTAAATGATCGGTTTGACTTTGATGTTGACGAGGTGAAGTTGAACTAAGTGGTTCACTTTTGTACGAGTCTGAATCGGCAACAGCCCCATTAGAACTGTTTCTAGTTGGTAAATTCAAAATTCCTAAGCTTCTTGAAGGTACTTTAGATGAGAGTTTTGTGTCATATGGTTGTTTGCCAAATGGCTTCCCCACATTCGGTTCAGCAGTGTTACTTCTATCGCTCATCGTTTGTATAATAAACGGTCAACAAACGATAGTAAGATGAGTACAAGAGAGCCAAAAGGACCTTATCTTGTTCTTTGTAAGACCATTGGCAGTACCAAAAAAAAAAAGATTTACTAGAATCAGCGGATTCACAAAATGGCAGGGAAATACGCAAATTTAAACCAAGGCACTTGAGGCGGACTCCTATGTTTACTACGCATCATTGTGCTCCAAAAAGATTAAATCAAACTTGAAAATTTTTTATAGGATTCCAGGTGAATAACAATCCATAATCATTCAATATAGTTAATGTTTTCTTCCTTAAAAGATACCAGTACAAGAAAGAAGCCACACAGATTTCTCCTCCCCCACAATGAGATCGATCTCAATTAACTAATTAAAGTAAATTTATAATAACTAAAAAAAAATATTAAAAAAAAAAATGCGATGTACATCCGTACACGACTATTTATGACCACGAAATTTTTCAGGCCGGCCTGCGATTTGTCGGCACCGGGGTAGCTATAAGTAAGGGTCGGGGGAAAAAAGAGAACGATCATCGAGTAAGAGGCAAACTAGGCAAGTAACTCAGAAATACATTGTTTAATTCCCCAAATAATTATAATGTTATCAAGATCGGCCAGGTTTGTTATTAGCTCTTTAAGGAAGTCGAATTTATCTAAACCTTTAGGGGCCGTGTTACCGGTGGCTTCAATTGGGAGAAGAGAGGACAGATTTGTCAGATTCCAGTCAACTTTACCAAAATCTCCCAATGAAGTATTCACCAATATGTTTGATGAGAATGATCCAAGTAGACAAAAGTTCTTTGAATATACTTGGGGTACTTGGTTAAAAGATGACAAGCTAGAGAAATCAAAGAGAAGAACTGAATTTTCGATCAAAGGTTTGAATGACGTTCTCATGAGATTATCTGCTGCTGCTGAGTTTGCCGCTCTTGATGAACCTTTGACAGAAGTTTCTGGTAATATATTTGCTGTTAGAAAGAATTTAGCATTAGTTGGAGAAGGCAAGTTTGGCAACGTTAAACAGATCATCTCAATTCACGAAGGTAAACATCATAGAGTTTATAAGTTCCAAATGGAGCAAGGTGAAAATGATACAACTGCAAGAGAATACATTCTAAGATTGCCATATAATTTGGATTCATCACTTTACGTTGGACGTAAGATTCAATCCGAAGTGGCTACGATGGACTTTTTGGAATCGAAGTTAGGTTTGAACGTTCCAAAAGTTATTGCATATTCTGCAACTGCAGATAATCAACTGGGTGCACCATTCACGATTTTGGAATATAAGCCTGGTGATTTGTTGATGAAACAATGGAATCCATTGGTACAAGGAGCTATCAACGAAGAAGAGTCGAAGGCCAAATTGATGTCTGTAATTGGACCGATTGCCGATTTCAACAAGAAAGTATCCGATTTTACATTCAACAAGTTTGGATCTTTATACTTCAAGCAGGACTGTCCTGTTGAAATCTTACCTGAAGAAGAAGAAATCTATCAAGGAGAAAATGAAGATGAATTCAAAGATAGATGGGTGATTGGACCTACTGTGGAAAGAGCATATTACGCTAATAAATCCACGGTCAAGCAATCCATATTAGATCAACACGTTGGACCTTGGAGTAAAGAAGAGCCATTGAAGATGATTACCGATTTGGTTAATTTAGAATTGGAATCATTCAAAACCAGATTGGCGTTAGCAAAAGCAGATGCATCACCAAAGTTGGAAAATCAAGGAATTTTGGTTGACTCTATAACGACATACGAGAAGTTTTTAAAGATATCTGACAAAATATTTGATCTAGAATCTGGTACGATTCCTAATTTGAAAGAATTGATCAAACCAAGACTATCTATATCCGATCTAGATCCAATGAATGCCATCGTTAACGAAGCTAAAGAGATTTGTTTTGTTGATTTTGAAGGTTCATCGATAAAACCATTTTTGTTGACTGGATATCCACAATTTTTGCAATATTCAGGACCAAAAATTTTCAACTTATCGGAAGACGTTGAAGGTTATGATAGCATGGATGAAATCGATCAACAACAATACGAGTTTATGTTCCATAGATCTAGAAATCAATTCTATTGGGAGCTTGCATTGAACGATAGAAACAAGGAATTGTTAGGTGTCATTTCCCCTGCAGTTAAGTTAATCAAAGCAGCATATTCAGCAGCATTAGATTTGAAAAACGATAAAGATTTCTTGTACGTTGAAAATGGACTTGTTGAACTATCATCGATGTGGAATCTGTACCAAGAGAACCAATTGATCAGTAAAGATGCTGAACCAGTTGAATTCACCGAAGATGAATTGAAATTGTACGAGGAGAGTTTACAAAATTACCAGGTTGAAATTTCAGCCACTCCTTTTGTTGCCACCGATGGATGGGTTCCTCAAGACATGTTTGACACATTGTTAGAGCAAGGGATGATCGTTAAAGATGGAGATAATTATAAGTTGGACACTGAAAAAGTGCTAGAGTAAGCGAGGTCGTTTCTTTTTTTTTGCTTCTTTGCTGATTGATTCGTATTATTGTTCTTTATTGTTTTTTTAGTTGATTTCCAACGTACGTTAATCTATTTAACACAATCTGTATATATACATGCAAGCCTTATAGGCTGAGGAAAACAAATAATAATTTATAAGGATACGACCAGTATTAGGAGACAATGAAAAGTAGATTGTAGAGACCAATTGTTTCATTCGGAGTTTCGTTGTTTACAACAAGAAAGATAAACAACAAAAGAAAGAACAGATCCTAACTTACGCCGACACTAAGAAAACACGGATCGGGATTGGGGGGCATGCAAATCTTTTGCAGGGTCCAATGCCAACAAGTATTCCAAGAAAAACAAAAGGAAAAGAGCCTTCAGCTGCCGTGGCAGCCAGACGCGAGAGGGGAGAGAAGGGGGAACGAACCCGAGAATCCGATACTGAGAGGCATCATAATCCATATAGAGAAAAGGGGAACAGGAGATCTAGAAGCCGGGTATAGAAAACAAATGTTGAATCTAATGAACTAACTATAGCTATATAACTAGATAGCTAACTAGAACTGAACTGCCCAAAGATAAAATGTAGAATAATTATGCATGTAAGTGCACGGAGTGGAGTGTGCACCATCCAAAGCTTATATAAATGCTTTATAGATCGATCTCTATACATAATACTAGCTAGTTGGCGTGGAATGTTGCGTGCGCACACCAAAAAGCATCGAGATACGCGTACATTGAACGTCGTACTGCACCCAAGTTAGAGACCCGCTGTAGATAAGCAGAACGCCATTTTAAAAAATGCACATGGTACGATGATAAAGCGAGGTGGAATAGATAACGATCAAGATACGGATCTCTACAATCAAAATAAATATTAATGTAAAAAATCAAAAGGCAAAAAGGTAAAAGGCAAAGCAAAAGGCAAAGCAAAAGGCAGAAAAACGAGAGCCGTCAGAAACCCAAAATTCAATTCCTTTAAGTTCAAGTCATCGCAGAATCATCCCGTTAACTGTCATACTAACGCCACAAGCACCAATTAAAGCCAGAACAGCAATAGAACAATACGCCAAAAAAGCAAGAACAGCAGAAATTATGCCAGAAAAAGAAACATGCAAACGGCTAGGAACCAGTGGCTGCCCAAAGATGCAAGCAGGCTTGGTAGCAACGCACTGCAAATTTCCGAATTTCAGCTGCAAATGCCTCGTGGTGTGCGGCCAGTTGGCGGTGACTCGTGAGCCTGTGAGTTGTAACTTGTAGTTGTAGTGGGCACGCGTCGCCGCCGTCGCCGTCGTCGTTTTGTTTTTGCACATTGCTTCTGGCCAAGTTTTTCTACATAATAAAAATTGTACTGCGGAATTTGCACGGTCAATTCAATCACGCCGCACAGTGTCTGTTTAACATATATAATATACATTAAATATTATTTTATATATTATTCTATATTGCAGAGGTACGTAGTATGGTACGAGGAGTGAGTTCCTTGACTGCAATTGGCTGGGCTGGATTGAGTTTCGGTGCAATGAATGGTATTGGATTGGACTCATATTGATTTGATTTCGATTTAATTTAAGTCGATTCATGGATTAACTAGCCAATATGCTTGGTACTCTCGACCCTATTCAAGGCATTATCCAAAGAACAAAAAACTTAAAAGTGCCGAAGATTCGTAGATACAAGGACGTGGCACTCATACAAGTTTCCTATTGCCGAGTGAGTGGCGGCGGCCACAAGAAGAAAGATCATCTGTCTCCTGACGAGCCCGCGTACATCTGACGGAGAGAAGGGGCCACTCGGCACCCACTCACCACGCATGGGGCATCCTTGTATGACCACAGCATAGTCATGGATATTGTTGGGATTGATTCATTTATTCATTTGCCACATACACATGCTGGCAGACGGGAAAAAAAACAAAAGCTGTTCGCATGGGCAGAGGCACGGGGGCACGGCTGCACGGGGAAGTGTAGTGCCTGTCAAAAAAACAGTGCACGCACGTACCATCCAGCGGGAGCCAGCGCAGCGGAGAGGAGACCGAGAGGCATTGGGGGAGGGAGGTGGACACATTTACCCGGTGCACGCACGGCACCTCGCGCGATAAGCTATCTCTATCGATTGGTATATCTTCTATCTTGTATCAGCTATAGGCTATAGCCAGCACAGCGTAGCACAGATCCACCCACTGCTACACTTCCCTGATTTTCTGGTGCTACCAACCGTTGTTAGCAGGCATGCATGCATACATGCATCTTGTGTGATCTTATCTGTTAATTGTTATTCCCTTGATACTCCACTGCTGCATCTTTTCTATGCCTTGCCTCCGTCTTTGTGTTTTGGGCTTTTTTTTCTTTTTTTTCTTAACTTGTTCTACTTATATAAATACTGGTATATACTCCCGGTTTTAAATGTGTTTTTTCTTGTACTTTATCCTTTGCCCTATTATATTTATCAATCATTTTATATTCAATTAATCACTTAATTAACAATGTCTGAAAAGGAATATAAAAAAGATATTGAGGCTTCTGTTTCCCCGGTGGAAGAGTACGTCCATGAAGAATCTTCCTCTCCATCTTCTGGTGGCTGGTTTACCAATTTTAAAGACTCTTTCAAGCCAGCTGTCTACGATGATATCGATCCTAACTTATCAGAAATGGAAAAGGCCAATATTTTAGCTGCTAGAGCCCCATTGAGAAGATCATTGAAATCTAGACATTTACAAATGATTGCCATTGGTGGTTCCATTGGTACCGGTTTGTTCGTTGGTTCTGGTTCAGCTTTGAGAACCGGTGGTCCAGCTGCTTTGTTAATCGCATGGGGTTTAGTTGGTATCATGATGTTTGCCACTGTTCACGCTTTGGGAGAATTGGCTGTTACTTTCCCTGTCTCTGGTTCTTTCGTTCAATATAACACTAGATTTATCTCTCCTGCTTGGGGTTTCTGTATGGCTTGGAACTATGCCATGCAATGGTTGGTTGTTATGCCATTAGAATTGGTGGCTGCTTCTATCTGTATTAACTATTGGAACACTACCATTTCTCCTGCTGCTTGGGTTGCAATTTTCTATGCTTTGATTGTCTGTATCAACTTCTTTGGTGTTAGAGGTTACGGTGAAGCTGAATTTGTCTTCAGTATCATCAAAGTTGTTGCCGTTGTTGGTTTCATCATCTTGGGTATCATATTGAACTGTGGTGGTGGTCCAAAAGGTGGTTACCTTGGTGGTTTGTATTTCCAAAAGCCTGGTGCATTTGCCCACAGTTTCAAAGGTGTCTGTTCTGTGTTTGTCACTGCTGCCTTCTCCTTTGCTGGTACCGAATTGTGTGGTTTAGCTGCAGCTGAAACTGCCAACCCAAGAAAGTCTTTGCCATCTGCTACAAAGCAAGTTTTCTGGAGAATTACTTTGTTCTACATGATCTCTTTAACTTTGATTGGTTTGTTGGTTCCATACGATGATGAAAGATTATTCTCCTCATCCTCTGTCGATGCTACCGCCTCGCCATTCGTCATTGCTATCGTTAATGGTGGTATCTCTGGTTTACCATCCGTCATGAACGTTGTTATTATGATTGCCGTTTTGTCCGTTGGTAACTCTTCTGTCTTCGGTTGTTCCAGATCTATCTCTTCATTAGCTGAACAAGGTTTCGCTCCAAAGATCTTTGGTTACATTGACAGAGAAGGTAGACCATTAGTTGGTGTTATCATCTCATTAGTCTTTGGATTACTTTCATTCTTGGCTGCTTCATCTGCTCAAGGTGATGTCTTCACTTGGTTATTGGCTCTATCTGGTTTGTCATCTATTTTCACCTGGGGTTCTATCTGTTTCTGTCACATTAGATTCAGACAAGTTTTGGCTTCTAGAGGTAGAGGTACTGACGAATTGGCCTTTACATCTCAATGTGGTGTTATTGGTTCTTGGTTCGGTTTATTGTTGAACATTTTAATTTTGATTGCTCAATTCTGGGTTGCCTTGTTCCCAATTGGTGCAGATCCTGATGCTAAGGCCTTCTTTGAAGTTTACTTGACCGTCCCAGTCATGATCTTCTTCTACGCTGTCTACTTGGCATGGAAGAGAGATTTCAAGTTCTACTGGACTAACGATGAAATCGATATCGATACCGGTAGAAGAGATATGGATTTGGATTTGTTGAAACAAGAATTGAGAGAAGAAAGAGAATTCATTGCTTCCAAACCATTCTACTACAGAATTTACAAATTCTGGTGTTAAATCAATAATAAAAAGAATACAAAGGAAAGGAAGAAGGAAAGAAAAAAAACTAGAGGGCGGTCCTTTATTCATGTTTTTGTTTTTTCTTTTATCTTATCGTTTCTTAATATTTTTATTGCGTTTTATGTTTGTTTGCTTTTTTAATATGTTAATTTCATTTCGTTGAGTTTTCCCCGGATTTTTGTTCTATTCTTCGATTGTGTTTTTTTCTTTTGTTTTTCCTCAATAGGCAAGAGCGGGCTGAATACTATAATTAAATCGTATGGATTTTGATATCGGTTAAAAAAAAAGGAGGAGTAAAAACAATTGTAAACAAAATAATGATGATGATGATGATGATGCAATAGCCTGAGTGAACACGGCTGTGGAGAGATCGAATGCCTCGTGCGAGAAGTATGGCATTTCTTTGTCTTGCGGGCAAGTGCCTCGCACGGCATCTGTCTGGCGTGCGCCGCCGTGCGCAATTTGCAGGGGGCGCGGGCACACAGCGGGCGCGCGGGCGGGCCAGGAGAGGAAGGAGTTGGGCGAAAAGAGGCAAAGCCGCACGTCAGGAAAATAACGAACTTGGTGAAATTGCGTGCGGCTCAAGACTACTCCATATATAAGAATGAGCCGCAGGGAAGCAAATAGAGGTGTCAGATCTTGGCCGGTTTTCTCTTGTCCTTTCTTGCTTGGGAGCATCGCTCTTCGGAGATTCAATATACTGGTTACATACATACAATGTATAAGCTGTTTTTCGTTTGTTTTTTTTTTGTATTTCCAACTTCTTCTGGTCTTGTCACCTGTTTTTGCTGCTGTGTATATGGTATGTTGAATCTTTTAGTCATATATTGTCTTATTCGGGGTGCTTTTGTTATATAATAGCACTTTGTGCTTCTCTACACGTCATTAAGGTGTCTATTTTCACGTTTTGCATATTTATCTGATAACCTTTTTATCCCATACTAAACGGCAAATAATAGTAGTCCTTCAGTCCTTGCAACCGTATTATAGTCCTCCCAATAATGCCTTTATTAACCCTCTTTTGTCCACATTTGCTTCCGATTTCTCCTTCTCCTTTGTTCGTTTTCTCTTGCATACTTACTAGGCTCGTTACTATTAACTTTTGGAAAGCATTCCCCCCCCCCTTCAGATACTTTTTTCTTCAACTGTTCTTTCTTTTTTCTTTTTTTTCTTTTTTTCGCTTTTTTGACTATTTTTCACTTCAGCTATCTTCTAATTATCTATAATTTGTGTGCATATTCACCATGATTGAGAAAGACTTTACAAAGGATATAGAGTTAAATGAAGTCAGCCAACAGCCAGGGTTGGGCAGCTCTATGTATTATGAAGAACTGAGCCCTTCCTCCTTATCTACTTCATCTCCTTCTGATAAATCTAATAAACCGGTTAGATGGTTCAACAATTTCAAAGATTCGTTTAAACCGATTCAAATGGATGAAATAGATCCAAATTTATCCCCGATCGAACAATCCGCCCTGCGTGCTGCCAACACCCCCCTACATAGATCTTTGAAATCAAGACACTTACAAATGATCGCTATTGGTGGTGCCATTGGAACAGGTTTGTTTGTTGGTTCCGGTTCGGCACTATCTGCTGGTGGTCCAGCATCCTTGATTATTGCATACGGTTTAACAGGTATCATGATTTTCCTTACGATGCACGCATTAGGTGAACTGGCCGTCACTTTCCCCGTTGGAGGTGCCTTTTTGAGTTACAACACAAGATTTATTTCACCAACTTGGAGTTTCTGTATGGCTTGGAACTATTCGATGCAATGGTTGATCGTTTTACCATTAGAATTGGTTGCTGCTTCGATGACGATCAAATATTGGAACACTACTATCAGTCCTGCTGTTTGGGTCACCATCTTCTATTTGGTGATTCTGTTCATCAATTTGTTTGGTGTTAAAGGTTATGGTGAAGCTGAATTTTTTTTCAGTTTGATTAAAGTTATTGCAGTTATTGGATTCATCATAGTGGGGATCATTTTGAACTGTGGTGGTGAACCTGGTGGAGAATACATCGGTGGTAGATATTGGCATAACCCTGGTGCTTTCAACGCTGGATTTAAAGGTGTCTGTTCTGTGTTTGTCACTGCAGCTTTTTCATTTTCAGGTACAGAATTGGCTGGATTGGCAGCTGCCGAGACTGCTAATCCAAGAAAGACTTTACCTAGTGCTACAAAGCAAGTCTTTTGGAGAATCTGTCTATTTTACATGGTTTCTTTAACGATCGTTGGTTTGCTAGTTCCATACAACGATGATAGACTATTGGGAAGTTCCTCCGTTGATGTCAACGCTTCTCCATTTGTTATTGCCATCGTGAACGGTAACATCAAGGTGCTTCCTTCGATCGTCAATGCTGTCATATTGATTGCAGTTTTATCGGTTGGTAACTCAGCAGTTTTTGGATGTTCAAGAACTATTGCCTCGTTAGCAGACCAAGGTTTCGCTCCAAAGTTCTTTGGATACATCGATAGAAGTGGGAGACCTTTAGTTGGTGTTGCACTAGCGTTCTTGTTTGGTTTACTATGCTATTTGTCCGTGTCTCCAAAGGAATCTATAGTTTTCTCTTGGTTGATGGCACTTTCTGGTTTATCCTCTATCTTCACATGGGGGTCCATCTGTTTTGCGCATATAAGATTCAGATTGGCTTTGAAACATCAAGGTAGAGACACTGGCGAGTTACCATTCACTGCAGCTGCAGGTGTATATGGTTCTTGTTTTGGAGTCCTCTTGAATTTCTTAGTCTTGGTGGCACAATTTTGGGTTGCCCTATGGCCAATAGGTAAATCTCCAGTTGCTGAAACGTTCTTCAGAAACTATTTAACTGTCTTCATATTGATTGCCTTCTACTTGATCCACGCCATCTGGAAGAGAAAAGAGTGGATTCTATACCTAAAGTTGGATGAGATTGATATCGATACAGGTAGAAGAGATACCGACCTTGAGTTGTTAAAAGAGGAGTTAGCAGAGGAGAGAGCATACCTAGCATCGAGACCATACTACTACAGAGTTTACAAGTTCTGGTGTTGAATAAATAATGATAAATATAATAAAAGAATATGAAAATATATACATACATGCTAGTTTATGATTATTCATAAGATGATTAAAGTTAATTGTTCTAGTAGTATTCGCGTATGTTATAGGTTGATCTCTCAACAATAACTGGTATGCAAATTGGACCAATGAAAGTTGCGGTGAATAAGGATTATCCACACTTATGGCATACGGTTGAGGCAATGCCACACAAAGAGATCAAACAAAACAATGGTCAACGTGTTTTAGATCCAAACATGATTAAGGACAAGCTAAACGACATGTCACAAATTGGATCAGCGGCCTTATCGCATTCGGTTAGAGTAACATCCTTTTCGATTTACGGAGTTGGCCCTTCGATAATGTCTTCCATGTTTTCGGACTCGGTGTCGACTCCATCCAAATACTCTTCATTCTCAGAATTGGCTTCAATTTCAATGAGGTCTTCTTCAGAGTCCCATGCTTCTAGTTCATCGATATATCTAGACAATTTTAAGCTGCTTGTAGATTGAAGTGGATAATGGGTGCCAATTAAAGAAGAAAGTAGGCTGAGAATCCCCCCTCAAGTTTGTCGTGCTGAAGATCATACAAAGTATGCCAAAATTGAGAGGATAGCCAACCCTTTTTTACTAGAAACACCACTTATGTAAGCATCTGCAGTATGCTGACGTTCCCCGCTACAAAGCGAATGTGGCCCCCCTTACCGCTTTCCTCCATTTAACCCCCCGTCGGGATCAGAAAACCAGGAAATCCAATTTAAATTTCCTAATATCTGCCACCGCTGATTAACTATAACCCCAAATATCGGGTTTTGCTTTGCTGTATCTTGGGTTGTCAACAAAGGCTTTCTCCCAGCTCTAATAAACTATCGATCTGCATATCTATATATATATATCCATATATCAATTTACAAGAATACCACATGATATAAGCAATTCCGTCAGCAGCAGCAGCAGCAGCAGACGGAAGAAGATATCCGCAGCACGCAGCACGCAGCACGCGCCTGACCAAATCGCGCGCTCCCATTGGCTGCGCACAGAAGGGGCCGTCCCGGGCTACTTTCAGGCCGCGGCGGTGCCGTTTTGCTTTTCGTGGAGAAGCTGAAGCTGAAGCTTCGCTTCATCTCATTGGGTTTGGCTGTTGGCTGTCAGTTGAATTTTAGCTCCCTTCCGATCTTGACGGGAGTTATTTATCAGTTTACTTGAATATACACGTACTACTTTATCAAATCACGTACACGTAGACTTACATAGATATACAGAACCAAATATGTTACCAGCAAGATTATCCTTGAACGTTTGCAAACCAGGCTTGAGACATGCCATCAGACCATTGACCCTTACAAGATCAAAGATCTCCATCGTCACCACTACCCCGAACCAAGAACAAGACATTTTGGTGGCACAAAGAAAGAACAGACCAGGCTCTCCACATTTGACTATCTATGAACCACAACTAACTGCCATCTTATCATCTTTCCACAGAATCACCGGTGTTGGTTTGGCTGCTGGATTCTACGGTTTAACTTGTTCGTTTGCTCTAACTTCATTGTTAGGTATTCCTTTCGACGCTAACACCTTGTTGAGTATCTTTGTGGGATTGCCTTCCGGTTTGTTGATTGCTGGTAAAGCTTTAGCCAGTTTCCCATTTGTTTTCCACATGGGTAACGGTTTCAGACATTTGCTTTGGGATACAGGTAGAGAGTTGACTATCAAAGGTGTTTACAGAACTGGTTATGCCGTGTTGGCTTTCACTGCTGTCGTGGGTACCTACTTCACTCTATGTTAAGATGTATGAGTGAGTAGCTTTCATGCATGCATGCATGCATTCTTCCCTTCTATTTATCTGTTTACTTCATTCCTTATTTATGGCATCGTCACACACCATCAGGTTAGCTACGTTTACGTTTTGGTTGATCCTTGATGTGTCTCAACGTTGAATCTACTTTCAGCGCCTCCTACAACCTTTTGTTTTTTTCCCACCTTCAAGTTTCTATATTCTACTATGCAGTTGCAGTTTCCTCTGCTTTTATTTATTCGTAATATATTTATTTTTAAATAAGATACAAAAAAGTTTATACCTTGTAAATCGATTGACTTTTTAAAGCGATGTAAGCTGTCAGAATAGTGAACCTCTCTATAAAGACATAGAAAGAAAACAAAAGCATCAAACGACAAATAAAAAAAACACACACACACACAAAGAGGTATTTCATTATTGTTGTCACACATTAAAATTTTGAAGGGTATATATATATATCTATAGAATGAAATTAATGACCATGACGTAAATGAAATACAGACAGAATAAATACCAAAAATTAAAAATGCATACGGTGGAATCATTCATGCATAAATTAAAAAAAAAGAGTATCTATTACCCTCCACTAATGAAACCCATTTCCACATCAAGCTATCGAACATCATAAGAACATCATCACCGGCATAAAACTATTTAGACCCGAATCTAATCAAAACACAAATATCTCAAACAAACACGTTATCAATTCAATACATCATAAAATCATCATTATCATCAAACTTAAAATCAAATCTAGGACTAGTAAGGAAACCTGCTCCAATTCCATTCTGTCCATTTGAAGAACCATTATTGTTGCCTTGACCACTATTAAATCCACTACCGGTATTGCTGGAGTTCTGAACAACTGTAGATAACATATTACTCGTGAATCTTGAAGTATCGTTTATAGATTCAAGCATGATATTCATATCATCGTCAAGATCAAAGTCCAAAATTGGATTCTTTGGAAACCAGTCGGTGTTCACCAACGATGTAGCGGTTGGAACTGTTGCAGCTGGAACTTCAGCTACTGCTGATCCACCCGCCGTCGCAGCACCCGATGACGAGGATGTTTCAATAGCCGCTGACACCTTCGGAATTGATTTTGCACTTGCAATTGATTCAACGGTCTTCAATTCAGATAAAATTCCTGAATCCTGCTTCATCTTAGGAATGGAACCCTGTGGTTGTATCTCACCCTTACGTGGTATGCTGCCCAAATCCAAACTCAATTCGTTTTTAATCGCACCGGAAACAGTCTCCTTCTTCCCTTTACTCTTCGTTGAAATCGCTTTAGAAATGGATGAGCAAATACAAGGACCAGGTTTAGAGCAAAGTCCACATGCATGAGTCGAAAATTCCTTCTTGACCTTGATATCAGATAAATTCAAACCATCACCTGCCAAAGTAGTCATATAACTAGGGGGAATGGTTTTGGTTTCCTGTTCTAGTTTCAACTTTAACTCTTGTTCTTTTCTTTGTCTCTCCAACAATTCCTGCTTCTGCTTCATTTGCTGAGCTAACAAGATGGATGCCTTTTTCTGTGCCGTAGATATTGCCTTGCTTTCTTGCTTCTTATGTTTAGATTTGGAAGAACTAGCAGTTTTGCCGGTTCCTGAATTCGATTTGGTGGTCGTTTGAGTAAGCGCAGAAGGTTTACCGGATCGTGAACCCGGCTGGATCATTATATCTTTTGGTGATAGATATAAATCACTGGCAGCAGAATCCTTCTTTCCAGGATTTATTGTAAAATCTATAGAATTGATTTTTCTGGCTGCTAAATCGGATACTTTATTATTAGGCTTAACTCTTTTAGATTCAAGATTGTAACTCAAATTAATCGGATCTATAGTGTTTGCTTCAAGGGTCAGATCATTTTCCAGTTTAACCTTGATGTTGTTGCTACTGTCGGCATTGTTATTGCTCTTTGCAGATTTCGTATCCAAAGCAGTGGTACCAGTAACCCTATGTTTATCGTGTTCTGCCTTTATTAGTCTTAAATTATTGATCTCTTTGTTCAATTTCACAAGGATTTTCTTCAAATTGTCGTTCTCCTTGGTGACGTTTTGAAGCTGAATCTTAAGATCTGCCTGATTATTAGTCTTTAGATTGATGTTTGAATGAATTTGAGAATTGATCTTGATTCGGCCTTGAGTATTAGTGTCTTGAGTTTGGTTCTGCTTCTCAGACTTCGACTTGGAACAACTTCCAGACTTTTTCACTTTTGGGCGGGGTGGTAAAATCCAATTCTTTGATGTTGTCAACGTTATTTCATCATTATTACTCGCATTTGATAAATTTCTAGCCGTAGAGTTTGGCTTGATTTGTTGCTTGATTTGTTGCGGTACATTCCCATTTGGAGCTATTGCTATCGGTCTCGGTTTGATGGCAATAGGATGAGGTTGTTGTTTGCTCGATATAGGAACTGATTTTGTTCTAGTCATATAATGTTCAGTAATGGGTTTAGTCGATGGTTGGATACTTTGAGCTTTCGTCATTTTTTGAGCTGCCGGCAAACCTTGTGTAGGTTTTTGTTGTTTTTGCTGTTGTAGTTGTTCTGGTTTTGGAATCGATTGTGGCTGGGAAGGACTCTTCTCTTCTGATGATTGCAATTGCTGTTGTTGAGGTGGCCGCTGAAGATTTGGGCCCGGCGCTTCAACTTGCTTCTGTTCCGTCTGTGGTATCTTGGCTGTTTGAAGACTCTGCTCCTGCTGTTGTTGCTTTATTTGGTGTTTCACCTGAAGAGGGTTTTGTGACAAAGAAATAGGCTGCAAATTTTGCTGTAGCTCTTGCTTTAAAGCTTGTGGTTGCACTGGCTGTTGCGCTGCAGTTGACGTTGGAGGTCTGACGACCAACTGATCCTGTTGACTAACATTGGTGGTTAAAATATTGGGGGTTGTAGAGGAAGTATTAGATAGCGGCGACTTTATAGATGGTTCAGCAGCGGAGTTGGACATCGTTTCTCTCCTTTGTTATCTGTCAAATCGATGTTCTCTAGTAAAAGGATCGATCAAACCAGTGACAAATTTTTTCTTCTTCAAAGATAAAACAAAAAAAAAAAAAGACAGTGCAGTTAGTTGTTGTATGGGAAACCGATTATAACGTATTCATATGCCCCTCCTGCAAATAGTATATCGCTACTAATAGTTATTAGAATCAAGCCGGTATCACACTATCCGTCTCCGTTACCCTTTCAAGAGAGTGAATAAGGTTTATACCTACACATACATTAATCGGTATCCAAAGCTGCCGCTCGAAATTTGTATCGAAAAGCCAACCGGGTTTGGCGGGCAGGGCTGCGTCGATCGTCACATCGTAGAGTCCCGGAATCACGATTCAGCGGTCGCTGCCATTTGTTTTGTGAGTGTGCAGGTGCGTTGCTCCGAGTTTGTCCAGTGCGACTTGCGAATTATAGCGAGGGCCCGAGGCAGTGCGCTGGAGGGTGCGTTCTTTCAATTAATTTTTATTTTTTTTTTAATTATGGCTAGCTGGGTTGCATGCATGGCACCCGGGCCAGTCAGTTAAGCGTTCTTGAGTTTAATAGTTGTGCCCCCCAGTTGAGTTTACTCAGTGTCCTCTAGAAGGCTTTGCAGGTGTAGTGGAGGAATTTTATTTTTTTTATTTTAATTAACACGTCTACGGACGGACTACGTCATCCACACAGATCCTTCGGGGTGTTTTGTGAACGGTAGGTAGTGTGAGTGCTGCAACTGTGACAGTTGAGGGAACCCTGGATATATTATGTATATGGGCTGTTAATTGGTCTTGTTGCCTAGTGATGGATAAAACGAGAGTATATGTATAAATAGTTCGTTCGAGACCTGGAGAGTCATATGATACTATTACGCATTGATACATGAAATTTGTAGATTAGCTCATCACGAGGTATCCAACTTTGCTGGAAACCCAGAGAAACTATAGGAGCTCATCGTGCCGTTACACTCTATATTGCCGTACATGTCCTTTTATTTACCACGATGACACGAACGCCTAAAATCAAATTGTAGTTTGTTTTCATATACATTAAATGGTGTTACACCTTGACGTTCACCCTGAAACCCACCATACAGTATCTTGCAACGATCCAGAAGAAGTCTCCAACGAGTGCCAACACTCCTGAGTAAACGATGAAGTTTCTATATGACTCAGAACTCTCATGACCAATTATGACACCACCTATCGT
The DNA here is from genome assembly GCA_030565405.1 of Ogataea paraovalis. NCBI lineage: Eukaryota > Fungi > Ascomycota > Pichiomycetes > Pichiales > Pichiaceae > Ogataea > Ogataea paraovalis. The sequence goes on along the minus strand of JAJMBU010000060.1, from coordinate 12,286 downwards.
TAAACCTCCCAAGAAGAAGAATCCTGACACCATCGATAAAGTTGCATAACGCTTACCAAAATCTCTGGTTGGTGATATGGCGGAGCAACAAGCAGGTGTCATCGATAAGACAGAAGCACTGAAGAACCCATAGATTATCGCAAAGCCATATAACGAGCCTAATGATTTGGTATTCGTACACCAACCTAGCCATAGAGCCAAATCTGACACCCCAACAAAAAAGATCATGATCACCATGACGTTATAAGGTCCCAGCTTTCTGTCTGCTAAAACACCAGGTAAGAATCTACCCAACACACCTGAAGCACTCATAATTGTAAGCATAGTATTAGCTTGGGTTTCAGAATAACCAATAAAGATAATGTACGAAGCATAATACGTAATTGCACAAACTAAGGACAACTCACTAAAAGCTGCTGCTAAAGTACAGTAAAAGAATTTTGGTTCTCTCAAAGCCTCAAAATCAATACTTTTCTTTGATAAAAAATACAAGTTTTTCAAGACAGCCTGGCATCTTTTGCCAAAGGGTAATTCGCTGTAGTTTATCAATCTCTTGGGTTTCAATCTCTCCTTACTTAAAACAAACGAAATTAGTAACAACCCTGTACATACAAAAGACAGGATTCTTAATGCCCACTTGAAGCCAACAGTAGTATACAAATGACTCAACATTAATGGGAACAATATACCTCCAACCGAACCACCTAATGTGGCAATCGCAAAGCACATTGCTCTCTTTTTCATAAAGTAGTGTGCAACTAACCCACCGCATGGCGACATCAACAACCCACAGGCAGTTCCTGCTACGACACCAAAAACAAGAACAAAAGCAGTGACAGATTCACATTCTCCAGTCAGGAATAATCCAACAAATAACAACAATGTTCCACACATAAGAGGAATCTTGCATCCAAATTCATCAAACAACACACCCGAAAAAATTCCTGATATATAACTGACAGAAATGAAGACAGAGAAAATCCAGGAAGACACAGATGAAGAGACTCCAGCCAACTGATGCTGATTCAAATAGGACTGCACAGCACCAACAGAGTTAACTAACCCAAAATCAACGGTAAAGCCTAAAAATGAACCAAACAAGACAACGTACGCAGTAAGGCCTCCGTCTGGGTAATCGTCCTCCTCGTCATCTACAATTTCACTTCCATTAGAATCATTAGTTCTAAGATCAGATTGGTTGACCTCTGGGTCTAAATTATTGTGATACGAAGTTACCGATTCCCTGGTTTCAAAGTCGGCTCTGTACCTGAGCTCTATACTTTCGATAACAGGGTTCGAGACCTCTGTTACCGAGTTCGATTTCCTTATCTTAGCCTGTTTTAACTGTTGCAACTGTTGAGCTTCCATTACTAACAAATTCACACTTACTTTCTCAAAACCACCGTAGAAACCCAACTCCTTGATATATATATTTAACTTGTAGAACCTACTGGGTGGGACATTTGATTGATAATAGGATTCCTTGTGAGTCACTCGATCGCGGTAGCAGAGAAGACAAAGCAGCGATTAGTTACCTGATAGGGAAACTCGCGTCAGATATCAGCTGCTTATAAAGTGATTATATAATCTTAAAAATAGTTAGACGATAATTTTAATTTACGTAATCCATTATCAAATAAGTAATTGAAGACGTGTTAGGAGCCCTTCCACTGCGTTTTCATTGGACGCTGCCGACGAGGAAGAGAGGAGGAGCGAGAGGCAGGCGAGAAATTAGAGCACATTGAAAGTGATCAAGAGTGTTTGGATGTACTTCAACATCGTGTTTCTACTAACTTCAATCCACAATTCAATATCAATTATACAAAATGAAGTTCTTGGGTGTCAAAGTTTACAATTTCCCTTTAGTTAAATACTACTGGCCATTCTTCGTTGGTTGTAAGTACCTCTACAATTACTATTACTAGACAGCCAACCTCAAGCCGACCATGCGTGTTCTTTGAAATTGATTGATTGAAAAAGTTGTAATAAGGAGATGATCTGAATTTGAGTTACATTTACTTTATTAATTGAGTTTGTAACTAACTCCATTGATACACTAAATTCTTGATTACTTTCACAATAAACATTAAACATCACGTTCAAGTTATTCCCGAAATCTACGAGTGCATCCATACTATGAATTAATAACAGCTTCATTTTATGCAATTGACTTCACATCTATTGCTGATATATTTTTTGCATGACACGTGTAACAGGATTGCCTACCTTTTCATTAGAATTCCAAGAATACTAACAAGTACTACTGTATATTTTATTTATAGTCGGTGTTACTTACTACGGTATTGGTAAGGTTCAAGGTTTACTGATGGACACCTCCGAATTCATTAACGATCCAAGACATCCAAGATTCAAGCAAGGTGACTTAGAAAAGAAATAAATTAAGTAAATCAGATTTACTTCAGAGCTATATAACATATACGGAAAAAGCCCTAAAAGAGCCGAGCCAGCTCAGATTAAGCTGACTTGGTTTCTGATCGGGGAAAAAAGACCCTAAAAAGCACATATATTCCATTTCTTTTTTGTTGATTACTTAGATTCAAAGAATCGAAATATTATTGAATGATATTTATTACTTTTCTGAATTTGATTTATAACTTTGTTTTGATTGTTCATGATATGAAACGTTTTTGTTTACCTTTAGATATTATTACTACTGAAATTTTATATTAACTTATATTTTTGTTAAGAATGTCATCAAACTAGTAACTACTAGTAACTACTCCTTCTGAATACAATCTGAAGGAGAAAAACAAATCTATTACGGTCCACCTATAATTACGAAGTCGGACACTACGTTATGAATTAATAATACGTCTAGAATCTTAATTATTATTAGCCAGGTAGGAAGTTATTTATCTTACCAAGAAAAATAAAGCACTTCAGAATTCATGCTGCTCTTTAGCCACATCTAATGCCTCCTTCAAAACCTCAATCAATTCATCCGTAGGTTCCAAGCCAATACTGAGTCTGACTAAGTTTCTATCCACTCCCCATTTCTCAATTTCATCCAATTCTTGGAAATGTGCTAAAATGGAATATGGGCAGATCAAAGTGAAGTTAGTACCTAAAGACGGACCCTTTGAGCAATTCACGTTATTAAAGAAGCACACTGCGTCTTGTTCCTCTTTAAAGACAATTGAGATCAAACCACCGTAACCTCCATCTTTATTCATTATCGCATCATAATACTTTTTGGATGGACTGATGGAAGGGTAATATATTTCCTTCAGTAAGGTGGATTCTTGGAACAGCTTCAACACTGCTGCAGCATTTTCATTTATTCTCTTAGAACGGTTCTCAAAATCACGAGAATTTCTTTCCAAATAGATCGCATCTTGATCCCAGAATAAATCTTCAAAGTTCTTGTTGAAATGTTGTTTCAAATCTTGATAGTACTTAGATTTTGGGTTTAATATCATAGCACCTCCCATGACATTTGAATCACCAGAAAAGACTTTTGTCAAAGAGCTTGTCACTATGTCACAGTATCTTAAAACATCGATGTTACTAAGATTTCCAATTGTCTCATCCACAATTATGATGAAATCATATTTATCGCTCATCTCTTTAATTTTGGCAAGGTTAGGCGTTTTTAGTAGTGGGTTGGATGGACATTCACAAACAAACGAACATATTTTTTCACCGGCTTCTAATATTTTTTCCAACTCATCCAAAGATGCATCATCACCAAAACCATAAAAATGAACACCTGCCCCCCACTTCTTCAAAATATTTAAAGTATCGACGTATGGGAATCCAAAGCAGACTGATTTGTTATCTTTATAAGGCGCAACACTCAAGGCAGCTTGATGAGCAGTAAAGATGGATGCCATTCCAGAAGGTGTTAAATAAACATCACCAGGGATGAATCCTTCTTGAAGCTTGGATGCTATTCTGTTTCTTAAAATATCTTTGGCCTCTTTAGCTTTTCTCATGTCCATATTTCTACCAAATCGTTCTTCAATAAATGTAGTAAACTCATTGTTTACTTGCACCGCAGAATTGATTGACGATCTCGATGGTCTCTTGCTGGAACGTTCAGAACTCATACCTTGATGAAGTTTGCTCTTTTCAACCTTGGATTCCAACTTTGGTCTCATTTCATTCAAGAAATACTCACCCAATCTAGATGAAATACCTTCACCAGCATGTTGCCAATACTGTTTAGCTAACGGATACTCAGAAGCAGGGAAAAAGACAACACCAATAGTTGCTTCAATTCTGAAACTAGCTTCCTCTTCATTTTTTGGAGCTGGAGAACTTAACTGCAAGATTCTAACGTTACAATTAGGCAACGTTGTCTTCGCCTTGATAAAGGCTCTAACCCGTTTTGCAACGTTATAAGTTGGGAATATGAAACATCTTTCATCATCTCTTGCATAGTTCAACTCCAATAGTTTACAGAGCTCTTGAATCTTTGAATGGATGAAAAAACGAGGGTATCCAGAGTTCATCTTCTGAACGACCCAGTCCTGCCCTTCTTCATAGCCAACCGTGGCTTCCCAAGTCGGAAGAGTCACGGAGACCGCATGCGGAGTGTTATTTGGAATGGAGGCCCCTATGGCTTGTGAGATCTGATTCACCATATCTATTTTTTGGTTGCTGACTCCTGAAGGTGCCTAAAAATATGGTGATCGATAAAGATTGAGGATTGTAGATAAAAAGAACAATCTCCATCCGATTCGGGTAGCACGGCGGATCCAAGATTGCAAGACTCCAACCAAACTCCACCCGCAATGACTGTTTCTGAAAAATGGTTGTGAGCCCCGCGACGCCGTATGGTAGCGATTTGCAAGGCAGGCTGTGGAACAAAGAAGTACAGTGGTGGTGTGTGAGCATTGGAAATTGTCTTGAGTGCCTGTAATCTCGTAGAAGGTGACGAATTAAATAGATATCTCGTTCTGGTGAGCGTAATTGGTACCGATTGACTTCTGAATATTCAAGAACGAGGAGAAATTTCACTCAAGCCAGCAATTGCACCGGTGCACTATCACATACACGTCCAGTTTGCTATATAAGGAAACGATGTCGTTGAAACCAAAGTCGAACTCTTGGAAACTAAACAAAGATTCAACATTACCATTATACTACAAAGATAAGCTTCAAAAAGATTCTACTATCACAGATAAATTAAAAAGACTTGTCATTAAAAATAGAAGGATGCTGGGTAAATCATTTATAATATCCATTGCTGTGTACTTGGTTCTTTACTTTTACTCGTTGATCCCATCTGATACCAAACCAGACAATAGTATTTGGTTTGAAAGAAAACATGAGGTGAGAGACGTATTCTTACAGAGTTGGCACGATTATGCGGCTCATGGTTGGGGAAAAGATGTTTATAAGCCTGTCTCACAGACTGCAAAGAACATGGGCCCTAAACCTATGGGTTGGATCATTGTCGATGCTCTAGATACGCTAATGCTAATGAAATGTACTGAAGAATTGGAAGGCGCCAAATCCTGGGTTGAATATGAGATGGAATACGATTTTGATTATGAGGTGAATACGTTTGAAACCACAATCAGAATGTTTGGTGGGCTATTGAGTGCCTACTATTTGAGTGGAAGTGAGCTTTATTTAGAGAAAGCCACCCATCTAGGAAACAAATTGATTGGTGCGTTTGAGTCGAACACAGGAGTTCCTTATGCTTCTGTGAATTTACTATCTGGTCTGGGTAAGAAGAGTCATACCGATATGGGTGCTTCCTCGACTGCCGAGGTTTCAACTTTACAATTGGAATTCAAATATCTCTCAAAGTTGACAGGCGAGTCATTGTATTGGGAAAAAGTTGAAAATGTTATGAAGGTTTTGGATGGCAACCATCCTATTGATGGCTTGGCACCAATATTTGTGAATCCTGATACAGGTTCATATCAAGGGAATTTGATTAGATTAGGTTCTAGAGGCGATTCTTACTATGAGTACCTATTGAAGCAATATCTGCAGACAAATGAAACCATTTATATGGATATGTATGAAGAAGCTTTCAAGGGTATTAAGAAGCATCTTTATGCCAAATCTTATCCTAGTGGATTAACTTTCCTAGGTGAACGAGACCAAGGTCTAAACAGTGGATTATCCAACAAAATGGATCACTTGGTGTGCTTCTTTGGTGGATTATTCGCTTTGGGAGCTACCGAAGGCTTACCTTTAGAGACTGCGAAATCATTGCCTTCCTGGAACTCGTTCAAGGAGGAACAGTTCCAACTTGGTGAAGAACTAACTTACACTTGCTACAAGATGTACCATGATGTGAAAGCCACTGGTCTTGCTCCAGAAATAGTTGTGTTTAATACCGATTCTAAAATATCGGAAGACTTCACTATTAAACCACTTGACAAGCATAACCTTCAAAGACCAGAAACAGTTGAATCATTGTATTACTTGTACAAGTTAACGGGTGATGTCAAATACAGAGAATGGGGTTATGAAATTTTCCAAAATTTTGTAAAGCACACGTTAGTTACAAGTGGTGGTAAGGACTCGGCGCCTAGGTACACTTCATTGGATGATGTTACCGTCAGTCCACCGAAGAAGAGAGATAATATGGAATCATTCTGGCTAGCTGAGACATTGAAATACTTGTACTTGTTGTTTGATGACGATACGGATTCTAAATGGGACCTATCAAATATTGTGTTCAACACTGAGGCACACCCATTGCCTATCTTCGAATCAGATTTCAAGACTGGATGGGTCAGAGACACACCTGAAGTTATCCAAACTAAGAGACAGAAGGCTATCCAGCAGGCAAATGAGAAACAAAACTCAAAAGCAGCTAAGAAGCAATCGGAACCAAAATTCACACCAAAGTTGAAAGAACAATTCAAGGGTGACCTCCCCAACGGGCCTGATGTGAAGGCCCCTCACAGGAATGTTGAGTTGAAAATAGATGATCAAGGTAAGGTCGTCGACATTTCCAAACCAGAACATGTGGAAGCAAAAGTCCCCGTTTCCAAACCTTTGAATGAACAAGTTCAAGAAATTAATAATGAAATAGAACAAGAAGACAGCGAACCCAAAGTTCCCGTTGCAAAGCATTTAGATGAACAATTACTAGAGCTGAAGAAAGAGATACAGGAATTGGAAAAGGATGTTAATGCCCCTGTTGGAAAGCCACTTGAAGAACAAGTACTAGAGATACAAAATGGATTGAATCAACTGGAAAAGGAGACGGCTGAGATTATTGACGAGCTTCAAGAACCAAAGGTCCAGGATGAGGAACCAGTCATCAAAGGGCTTCCCGACGAACCGAGCGTTGAAGATTCATTTGTTAATCAGTAGTAGTTTGCATGGCTCCATAAAAGCGTCATACTTAGGCTGAAATCGATGAGGTGTCATAGAGCTATAACTACCGGGTGACAGTTGAAGCTGAAGATATATGTACAAAAATGAGTCTTCTGAGGAATTCTTGAATTGTTCCCGACCGCATCTGCTACCGATCGTGTTGTCATGGGACCCCTATATACAAATACGCATTTTCGTTCTATAATTTATCTAAACTTTCTTTTCGAATTTAATGAAGTTAAACAAGTTATAACTTGAAACTTAGAAGCCATGTAGCGTGTTAAAATGTGTGTAATTTGAAATCGGTTATGCCACTGTTGCATATCATTTGATCCACCGTCAGAAATGTTACGGGTAGGCACTTGGTATATCTCCAGATCAGACGGGTTCCTGGGTAGTGGAAGAGAGTATGTTGCTCACCCGCATCCTCTGGCTGGGGTTCGGGCAAAGTTTACACAGTCCTCAAAACTCGTTGTTCATGTTTCCGGTATGGAGATGATAGTACCATTCCGTAAAATAGGGCATAACATTTCGTTTATAGTCAAGCCACAACTTACCATCAGCCAACATACACGATACACGTTCAAGACACTATCATCTAGACCTGCATCTATAGAAGCATGGTAGTTGCCAAGGGCCACACTTTTCGCTCAATTTCTGAACTCATCTTATCAGTCAAGTTGGGTAGTGAAGCCGCGCTTCCGTACTGGGTTCGCATACCTAGTTGGGGTATATCGATCATTTGTTCGCAAACCCTGATTACACTTCATAACGGGTTTTATAGGAGCAGTGGCTGAGATCAAATGATAAAAGATTACCTGGATCACAGTACTCCAGATTCTGGAACATAGATCACAAGAAATATAATTATGACTACAACCTCCAAAACGTCTTTCATCCCAAATAAAGAGCTCAAGATGGATATCCAGATGACCCACAGGAACACATCCCAATTAGGAGATGACTGTGCAATTCTGGAATATAGCACATCTGTTACTAGAGAAATTAGTATGGAATTGCAACCTGATGATGAAAATTCAGGAAGTCGTGATCTGGAAGAGGAGGATTATCCAGATGGAGGTCGGCATGCTTATGCTGTGACATTCGGCTCATTTTTGGGATTAATTGTTGATTTTGGAATAGTCAATGCCATGGGATCTGTTCAATCATATTTGAATCTACACCAGTTTAAGGCCATATCAACTTCTATCTCCTCATTGGTGTTCTCTATATTCTTATTTTTTACATATGCATCAGTAATTTTCTCTGGAGCCATGTTTGATGAGCTGGGAGCACGGATTCCAATGATGATAGGTACAGTTTTTTTCTTTGTTGGTTTCTTTGCTGCCGGCGATTGTGTCTCCGTTGGATCATTTGTGGTGACTTTTTCTGTTCTCTGTGGTTTGGGTGTCGGTATGATGGCTGGTCCATTAACAGGTGTGATAAGCCATTGGTTTTTGAAGAATAGAGCTAAGGCATTTGGCTTGTGCACCTTAGGTAGTAGCCTTGGTGGTATAATGTATCCATTGCTATTGGATAAATTATATAAGCAATTTGGTTTCCAAACTGCAATGAGAATTGTGGCAGCTGTTTCTACTGCCTTGTTGATTATTTCTACTGCTCTCATCACGGAGAGAAAGTCAATCAGGGACTCCAATTTGAATTATAGAGAGGACCTAAGAGAAGAACGTGATCAGGTACAAGGATTAGCTAAAGTGAAATCATTTGGATTGAAAATGTGGGATCTTACTAAGAAATCAGTAGATTTGAGTTCTTTGAAAGATACAAAGTTTTTATTTTGTGTTCTTGGTGCATCGTTTAGCGAGCTTGCTTTACTTTGTACTTTAACCTATTTTGCATCTTATGTTACGTACATTGGTTACAGCGAAACCAAAGCAAATACTGTTATCACAATTATCAATACTGTTGGTATTGCTGGGCGCTATATTCCTAATATTTTTGCCGACAGAATAGGCTGTTACAACGTAATGGTCATCATGGTGGTATTCACTGCAATGACAGGACTATGCGTTTGGCTTGCCTGGTCCGTGACCACCAACACTCTGGCATCCGTGTATGCATTTGCAGTGATGTATGGATTTTTTAGTTCGTCATGTTTGAGCTTGGCACCATCCTGCGTTGGCTCTGTATCTCCAACCCGGGACTTTGGAAAGAGGTACGGTACAATGTCATTAATTTCAAGTGTGTTTATATTGGTTGGTATGACACTCGGTGGTGTTATTATTGGACATGAAAGTATAAATGCCTATCGAAACTTCTCTCTGTACTGTGGATTGATTTCCCTGACAGGGTCAATAATGTTTTACTGTAGCAGATACTGTCAAGTGGGATACAGAGTAATAGCTAAAGCTTAATTCTATAGTAGCACTGAGTTTTTGTGCACCTTATCTCAGCTTGAAATGGCACTTACCATTTGATAGTCCTCAGTAATTTAATCATTTTTATGAACTAAGCAATCAATATAGTGATAGTCGCTAAGAATTATTTGATGGAATAGGGCAATATAAACGCAGCGAAGCATATGACGCTGCTTTCAGCCGTGTTTCATAATATGTTAGAATTATTTGGTAGTTTTTCCAAGTGGGTTTGTGTCGAGTAGTACTCATTCGGTTGGCATACTTTCGTCTGTTAATAAGATATATTAATGTTCTATCTCTATGACTACAGTTACATATTGCAATAAAGTCAAGTCCAAAAAGAGGGATTTCGATAATTATTTTGTCTTTGTTTTCTTTCGCTTCATCATTGAAACTATATCGTTCTTATTTTCCTCACGTTCACGTTTAGCTGTCTTTCTTTCATATTTGTCCAGTTGTTCTTCTCTTTCCCGCTCTCCTAGTTTCTGTAAAACTTTAGATTTCTCTATAAATTCGGGGTCACTTTTCTCTTTTCCCACTAACCATTCAAGTAGTTTGATATCTTCTCCATATGGAGAATCATCCTTAGGATCAGCAGGGATTTCTAAGATCAAAGGGATGTTTTCAAATCTCTGATCGTTAGCTAAAAGTCTAAAGCACTCTAGGCCAAGGAATCCCCAACCAATTCGTTGATGAAGATCTCTATTTGCACCTAGTGGAGCTTTCGAATCATTTAAATGTAGAGCAGACAGATACTTGAACCCAATTTTCTTATCATATTCATCCCAAAATTTTGTCCATGTGTCTTCGTCTCTGATATCATATCCTGCAGCAAAGGTGTGGCAAGTGTCGATGCAAACACCAACTCTATCTTTATTATCAATCATAGAAATCACTTCAGAGATATCGTCTAACTGTCCACCTATCAAATTTCCATGGCCTGCCATGTTTTCAATAACAATCTTTACAAATTTGGTCTTTCCGATAGCGATGTTAATATTCTTGGCCAATCTTTTTAACGACTCCTTATGATCAGACCCAACTGAAGAACCAGGGTGAAAGTTATATAAGCCAATATTCAACTTTTCGCACCTCGTCAAGTCATCTATGAATGAATTCAAGGAGTTTGCTACTTTTTCAGGATCAGGGTTGGCAAGGTTGATAAAATATGAACCGTGAGGTAGGACATCGTGCATTGGGTCAAATCCATGTTCTTTACAATAGTCTTTGAACTTCAAAGCATCATCATCAGAAATCATAGGAGATACCCATCTTTTGGGATTTTTCAAAAAGAGTGCAAAAGAATTGGCTCCAATATTCATTGCGTTCGTCACGGCATTGTACACACCTCCACTCATCCCAACATGAGCACCGAACTTGTGCTTGTACTTAGAGTCACGCACAAAACTAAATCCCTTTTCCACGATCTTCTTAGCTGTTGCTTTCTTAGGTGGCATGTCGGCTTCAGTTCTTATCAGAGAATGTGATCTGTTTCAAATCCCTTTCATGACGGCAAGTTAGCACATTTCAGAAAACCATTTATAGTCGAAAAAGGCGTCTGAAGCAGTGTCCAAATCAAATGCGGCTTCCGGGATCAAAAACGACGCACCATAAAAAAAAGCGAAAGTCGAAAACAGTTGCAAAAGGTAAAATCGTATGGGGTGCGGGAAAAAAGGTAAGGGATTATATAATATGAGCGGAATCAAAAATCTTTTGAGAAAACCGATTTCAAAACGGTGTGCGAAAACACATCCGGAAATTCATACCTTATATTAACGCTGAAAACAAAAAAGAAGATCGGAAAAAAATAGTAGAGCGATTTTCTAAAAATGTTTACCATAATTATAGCGATTTACGAAAAGTCCAATCAAAAGTTGAAAATTGTGGGGTTTGCGAGATCACAAAAGGATGGAGAAAAAGATGATTCATCAGCTTTACAACAGAGTACTATTACAAACATTGTGATTAATGAAAAAACCAGCCATTTTGATAATAAATAGGCTCACTTATTGCGGTGGCTGGTCTTTGTTTGCATTGGAATTGGCGTTTTAGATTGCTGTGACTGTTTATCTTTGGCCTTTTTGTTAAGGCATGAGGTTTCCCTTTTGTTGTGGTGATTCCTTTTTAAGCTGGTCTTTGTCTTAAGAGGAATGGCTGGTATTTTAAAGTGGGGCTGGACTTTTCTTATAGTGGCAGCTGTTTGATGTCTCATTTCTCCTTTGAAATGTGATTTGCTGTTTCATTTCAGACAGCCATTTTCTCATGAGGTTCTCGGTTACGAATAAGGGCAAGTCATTTGTCAGCGACTCAAGTTTTAAAATGGGGACTGAGCTTTCATATGTCACTCGATATATTGTATACAGTTTGTCTTTTCATATACGGTTTATAATACCATATAGTCGAAAAAGGCTCCTGAAGGGGTGTCGAAATCAAAAGCGGGTGACCATATCAATAATAGCTGATGGAAAAGAAAGCAGATATTATTAGCATTAGGTAATCGTAAAAATGTGGAGTGGAGTGGAGTGGATATCCTGGGTGAAATTTTGTTTGTTTGTTTGTTTAATCTATATTCTCGGCGTTTTTATCCCATTTATCAG